>SWBT01000328.1:0-119321 GCA_005298045.1 Pleurotus ostreatoroseus | reverse complement strand
TGCAGCAATCAGCTAACAACAATATTAATGTACCCGGCTTATGGGCGTAGTTATATATGTATCAAAGTACTGCAGAGACAGCTAATGTAGGTTGTGCATGCTATATTATAACAACTTAATTCAACCATCGTGTTTCCAAGCTAGGGACATCGATGCGTAACGGCGTGGACACCGCCAAACGAGGCGGACAACGACGGCGCGGACAGCGTGACATGTGACAGTGACCGTACCTCCGCCCCGTCATTGGCCGGGGCGGACATGGACCGGACGGGCGGACGGCGCCTCGGACGACTCGGAGGGGACGGACACGTGGTCCCGGAGGGGCGGAAAGGCCAAATCTCAGATCTTCTGACGCGTTCAAACTTCAAACAACAAGTTCCACTATCACCCAAGGGTCCCGCTGGCTATTGTAAAGTTCTTGACGTCTTTTCCTAGCCCTTAGACATATTCTGGCTCCCGAATACTCGGAAATTTCGCCTTCAATTACACTCAACAGCTGACCCAAGGGTTACTTGTACATCTGTGGTGT
Source organism: Pleurotus ostreatoroseus (assembly GCA_005298045.1). Classification (NCBI taxonomy): domain Eukaryota; kingdom Fungi; phylum Basidiomycota; class Agaricomycetes; order Agaricales; family Pleurotaceae; genus Pleurotus; species Pleurotus ostreatoroseus. The sequence continues at coordinate 118,792 of SWBT01000328.1, read as the reverse complement.
TGCACCGGTTCGGTATCTGCTGAAAAAGATCGGATAACTTAGAACGTGCCCTTGAGCCTTAGAACGATGGCGAACTTCCGATCTCAGCGTCCTTATGCTTATATCCTTTCGGGCTTAGGTCTACATTCGCATGGCCCGAGTCGGCATTCGCTGTGATCAATGCTCGCTGTCGTAAACACTACAGAGGCACCGTCGGCACACATCCAATCTTGCTGCACGTAAATACGCGAGACTCAGCTCATCTGCTTTACAAGTTGCCTCGGCATTCTCATGTAGTTGCCTCGGCAGATGTGTCAGAATGTTTGGTGATATTGGGTATGGGAACGGAACTATCGTCGGTTAGCAGCGAGTCTGAGATTATACTCGACGCCCGCCGGCAACCTGTTGTCCCTGCCCGGGTCCATGCACAGGCGACTGTTGCTGGGAGGCCGATGTCCGTTGACCACACAATGCCAATGAAGCTCTCGTAACAAGCGTATTCAAAGCTTATACACGAAACAGTTAGACGTCCTATCTCCTCCGACAAGATCGAAAACAGCGCTTGACTTGTTCAAGGTATCGTACAATACAGATCGAGATGAGCCATACAGATGATGTTACAGTTTCCTTTACATGGTATCTTCAGTCGACCTTGAGTGGGGTGGTCCTGAGGTAAGGCTGTGAATCGTGATGAGATTAATAAGCGCATATATCGTATATACACAGGCCCGTACCTTGTGCACGGTGTGTTCGGGGAACAAGACCTTGGCCTCTTCGGTGGTGACCGAGGGGTGGACGATAACATCCTCACCCTTCCTCCAGTTCACTGGGGTGGTGATGCGGTACTTGTCGCCGATTTGAAGTGCTAACAACGTGTTAGAACAGTAGAATAGCAGTACATCCCAAGGACCTTACAGTCAATAACCCTAATATGGAGTTCAGTCTACAGATTGACCCCGGAGGCTAACTCGACTCACCGAATAATCTCATCGAAATTACGCCCAGTGGACGCAGGGTATGCAATCAGCAGCCTGATGACCTTCTTGGGGTCGATGACAAATACGGTACGAATCTGTATTATCATGAGTATGCATGCCTCACGAAAACGGCGGTCTGGATGCATACCGTGAACGGAAGACCCTTGGCATCGCGATTTGTAGCATCCTGCTCGTCGAGCATGTCATAGAGAGTCGAGATCTTGCGGTCCGGGTCTGCAATCTCGGTGGGAGTCAGTTCTGCACATAATGCGGAGATTACGAATCCGCCATACGATAGGGAAGTCCACAGTTGTGGGCGCGAACTGGCCGCCCCATTCCTCGATATCCTTCGCCCACTTTTGGTGGTCCTCAAGTCCATTCGCCGAGATACCGATAACCTTTACGTTACGCTGGGCGAAGTCGGGCGCCCTAAGAATAGCGATCTGCAATCAGCGACATCTGGATCGATGTGCACACACCTAGGTGTGCGAGGGTCCTAAGAGCTACTTACCGACGAGCAACCTCTGCAAGCTCGGTCGTGCAGACAGGCGTGAAATCACCCGGATGCGAGAAGAGGATGGCCTGCCGAGAACGGGCGAGAGACGATGAGGGATCCGCACAAGCCGAAAGACGCAGCAGTAGGAAGCACACGTACCCAAGAATCACCAATCCACTCGTGGAATTTAATCGGACCTTGAGTCGTTTGGGCCTCGAAATCTGGTGCGGTGTTACCGAGACGTAAGGTAGGCATGTTGGATTATTCTGGGGTCGGGAAGGATTCTTGGGATGACCTGGGAGATAGAGCTCGATGGAGTGTGAGCAGCGTTAGCTTCTTATTTATATGTGGATCCGTGACAAGCCACAACTTCCCAAGATTAGATCATCAGCATCTTGCAAGCTACTAGTGTCAGATCGCGATCATGGCGTTTGGGATTCCCACGTCTATACAAGCTACCATCTCAGACAAGAGCCGCAACGAAGGTCTAGGGAGGTCTATGCATTCGGACACGGATCATAATCAATCCCTTTACCACATGAACTAACCTCAAATGACAGCAGCTTGTGCACGAGAATACCGTAGAAGCACGCAATTCTTCAGGAACTAAGTGACGGACGTATGATGTAGCTGTGATATGCCAGCTATTGGAGATACCAAGCCAAGCATTGGCAGGGATGTGAAGAACATTGATCAATAGTAGGCTACCGCGTGCAACAGACTGTGGGGATGGTTCTCCTGATGCCCCTGAAGTATCTTGTCAATCTCCTCGTCAATGTCGTTGGCACCTTCGATCTGCAAGTGTCAGGTAAGCACTGGTCACGTTAGTAAAGCATGAGATACAAACTGCAGCAGCAAGGTCTACTATCGCTTTGCCAGCTATGTGAGCTTCTTCGTGGTTATCTTTGATTTCCATATTGATGACATGAACGGGTTTGTTGAATTCGCCTCCGCGGGTCAGTAGGTCTAGTAGAGGGTTTGGTGATGAGGTACCACAGGCTACGGGAAACCAATATACTCACCATCACACACAGCATCAAAACAGCGCTCTTCACAGGTGATCACTACGTCTGCTACTGTTTTGCTATCTTGCCATCGTTCGGGAGCCAACTTGATCCGCCGGTTACGGTCCAGCATTTGCAGAAGCCCATTCGCGGTATATCTGAAAACCGTGAGCCCTCTCACATGAGCCTAGTACCGGTGATGCACTTACAGTCGTGGGTCTTGTGCCTGTAGTTCTTCGTATATATCATTGTAAGGCGTGCCGAAGGAGTATATATTCGGCTTGTCGATAGCTGGTCCTGGCAATCGAACGGCAGATCCAGTGCCGTATGAGATAACACGATATCCTGCTTTACTACAGAATTCGTGAGTAGGTAACAGGTGATGCATATATCAGCCAAGTGACTAACGAAAGCACGTAATGGCCCTCCATAGACCTGTTCTGAAGACTGGTGAGCTACTGTTCAAAAAATGCAACCAAGCAAATGAATTCACTTGATTGCTTGCGCATACGACGCAAAACAGCGGTCTCTGTTTGTAGGGTTTTGGCGTAGCAGAAGGGGCGGCATGCTGCGACATCGTCGCTGCCTCTTGTGCTTCTTCCTGCAATTGCTGATTTGAGGCCGGTGTAGTCGAATAGGGCATCGATGGCGGAGCGGAAGGGGGCATATATGTTTGCATGCTACTTTCAACGCCCTGTGAAGGGAATGAAGCGGATGTTTGGGGAGGTTGTGCATTGAGAGGCGAACCAGATTGTGGACGTTGCTGCATGCGGGGATCAGCCCGAGCAAGGCGTGGATCACGAGCCCTTCTAGGGTCCATGTTCGTTTCAGCGGGGCGATCTGAAGAAAGGAACATCTCGTTCAGCTACCATCCAAGATACCACGGTATAGACAAAACGGAAATCAGCAGTATCCAGAACATAAAGTCTCCATGTCGTCCCTAAAGGTCGGTAACGCCGATGGGTCCACGTAAGTTTCCACTCTGAATCATCACGAATCTTCTTGAACGAGAATACACCACTTACTGATAGACGTTGTATGTCTGGAATAATCCAGAGCACTGTGGAGAGTGATAGTTCGGAAGAAAGAGACGCGCCAGTCGCGTGCCGGTTTCCTTTCCGGTAAAAATCACAACAAGTACAAATATGCCTCGAGGTCAATAGACACAAACAACCACCCCGCTTATCCGCCGTGCCAGCTGTCTGCCGTGGTCGACTGTTGGAACATACAGTAGAGACAGGTAAGCTTATTTTTTTGCTTCGCTTGTATGTATACTTACTTCTAGTGGTCTGACCGTTTCATAGCTTCACCTATCGTTATGGTGGATTTCGATGTTTCCGTCTTCAGGCGGGAGCCCACACTTCAAGAGGCCGAAGCGGCTTTGAAAGAGATAGACAGACAGGAATTGGCTATCTCTATGATAGAGCGCAGGATACACAAGCTGCTCTGCGACATACAAGAGCTTCGAAGGTCTCAAGCAGAGCACGCTCAAACAGCCCGTCGGTGCAAGGGTGTGATAACCCTTGCGCGGCGTATCCCTGAGGAGCTCCTTGCGAAGATATTCGAACACTGCGTTGCATGTGGGTGGAGCCTTGCGCCTGTCGTGGTGTCCCACGTGTGCTCAGCATGGCGAAAGGCGGCGCTGTCTCCGAGAGTATGGTCCCACCTGTATGTTAATAGCGAGAGTCCGGACGTGCTGGCAAGAACGCGATTCTGGCTCTCGATGGCGCGTTCGTCACCACTTCACGTCTCTATCCTATCCACATGGCGCACTAATTCAGAACAGCTCTTAAACGCTGTTACCCTCCTCAATAGACGTGCTTCTCAATGGCAGACCTTCTCTATAGACAGCGACATGCTCCGTCACGCAGACCTCGTTGCTTCGAACTGTCTTCAGCAAGTCCCGAAATTACACGAGATTTCTGTTTCCACCCAAATCAATTTTGAACAAGACTTGGACGGCGAACAAGAAAGGCTCAACCTTGCTGCGGCTTTCGATGCGGAACGAGCACCGGCCCTCAAAGAGCTCCACTTCACATGTACCGCCATCCCTACCCAGCTCACATTCCCTTCGCACATCACTGTCCTCCATTTGTCACTCAGGGAAAGTCTACCTGCACGTCCCCTCTCGGCTGTCGGCATCCTCAATCTCTTAGATACGCTTTCATCATTGGAGGACCTAACTCTCACAATGCCTCTATTTTACGAACACCCTTACATATCGGAAGATAATACAGAACGCACGGTCACATTCTCCAAATTGAAATCCGTCACCATGTACGGTCCTACCGATCTCAACGGCTTCATAGCTCACCTATACGCACCCGCGTTACGCCGTCTCCGACTTCGTTCCCTCGAAGATACCGGTTATCGTCAAGAGTCCGTCGGTCCAACACTTCTCGAGTACATTCATCGCTCGTCTCCCCCTCTGGAGGTCCTGGAGTTGCATGACATCGACCTCACACCGGAATATTTTGCCGCCGCATTCTTATCCTTACCCGCGCTTCATACACTCTGTCTACACGAGTCGTCTATTTCCGATGCTACCCTTAGTCTCCTCGAGTCTGGAAGACGTGGCGGCGGTCGGTGTCCCCGGCTGACTCATCTAGACTTGCGTTGGTGTGGGCAGCTGACGGGCAAAGCCCTTGTAAACCTGGTGGCTAGTCGCGCTGGGGCGTTGCCAATCCTTGAGGTTGCTGTACTCAACTGCTGCTATGTTCAAGAGAATGACGTCCTCGATATTGCACGAATGACTGTCTGTCGTGTATGTTTACGTGATGACGACTATTGTCGTAAGTAAATGTACATCATGTTCCCTTTGGATCTCACACTGATGAATTACATCCAGGGACTTGTAGATGCTGCGATAACACACGCTATAGGCAGCGTCTTAAGATGCGACATTTAGCGTCCTTGACACCCGAGCACAGGTCCAAACTAAGTTTAATAATTTAGAGATGGTGGAAGATCTGTTTAGGCGTCACCAAGGAATGAGTATATCGATCCGTAACAAACCTACACACCACAATTCAACATCTATTAGACTTGTTCTCGTCGACTGGAGGACTTTGAAGCCTGTCGATGAGACTATCATCGAATTGTATATCGTCTTGTCACTTATAATCATACACGGGCACCCTTGTAACTAGAGTTCGGCTGGAAATATACCTCATCGTTACGTAGAACCACGACGGCGTGTCTGAGTCGTGGAGCTCAATCACGACAACAAAGCTGTATAGAATTTCACATCTTACAGCAGGTTTCGACTTCTTCGTCGGGTAGCTTCACTCTCGCTCTCGCCGTCCTGGGAATATATCCCTGAAAGCGGAAGATCGCACGACGGAGCAGAGACATTTCTCGATCATGCCCAGCGATACCATGTCCAAGACTTTGTTTTCCCAGGGCGGAGTCCAATGTTATAAGAGCAGGAGTCGGAGTGCGAATATCCCTGAGCGCAGCGAGGGTTTCTCTATTCCGTCTGTTCGTCAAGTGATCCGTCCTGCAAGCTCAAAGAAAACATATTGCTATTCAGGTTGTTGTGTGAAGTTGCAAAAATGTAAGTTCGACTTACACCGTGAGTCTCGGTAAGTAAGTGTTACCGATGGACTTCCTCTGGCCTGGTGTGACGCGTCCATTAGGCGTAGGTCTCAGGGAGTCGGACCGCCGAGTCCAAGGCGGCGAGTCCGCAAAAAGTACCCGTAGCCTACAGCGAGAAGGTAGTAAGAGTACTTGCTATTAGCCCGGTACGTTACTGTTTGATATGCACTCCGGCGAGAGAGCATCCACAACTCATTGCATGAAATTCTGCAACCACGTCATGCCGTCGTAAAGTTGGGTTTGTGATATTAGACACAATGTCGCATGTGTTCAATTGTAATGTGTGTACTCAATAAAGCGTTCAGACAGGGTAGCCATCGCGCTGAACTCAGCAAGAACATAGTGAGTTCATAATGAATAAACAACCAAGCAAAGTTGCTGAGATGACTTCGCTCCAACTTCGCTCTCTTTAGTCTCTGAGATAAGATAAGATCACATCTGGCGTCTCCTGATAACGTAAACTGCATAGTTCATCAGCCACACCGACGCGCGCTTACCTGAGCAGCCGGCAAGCGCGCCCGCCGCCCTGCAAGCCATCCTCAAGCCCCCTCTCGACGTCGTCATGGCCAAATCCAAGAAGTATGTTACCGATCAGCTACGGGATTTGCTGCGGGAGTGTTGAAATGTCCGTTCAATAAAGCCATACCAACCACAACCAGAACAAGAAGGCTCACCGTAATGGTATCAAGAAGCCTCAGAGCCACCGGACTCTCTCGTTGAAGGGTGTACGTTCACAAATTATGTCGCAGTGTGTTCCACAAAATTCTGACGTCTTGTTTCCAGGTTGACCCCAAGGTGCGCTGATTATGGAGGTCTCATGAACGCCAGATATTGATAGGTCTCTTCAGTTCCGCCGCAACGCACGATTTGCGCTTGTCGGCTCGGTACGTCTACAAATTGTAGGCCTCATATCTTACTTACGGGTTCCTTACAGCGCCAAGCTCGTAAAGCACAAAAGGACTCGTCATGACTTGGCTATACTGAGCAACGTTCACTCGTTTGAATGTGTAGAGAAAACTCACGCCCGAGAGGGAGATTTCGCGACACGTTCTTGGACCAGTCCGCCTCCGTCACATTCCCGCGCCGCTATGTTTGTATCGTTGCAGCATTATGCACTCGTAGTATGCTTACGACCAACACGTATAAAATACCAAAAACACGCGTAAAACTACCAGCGGAGCCGCTGAGAGCGAGGACGAAAGTCCTGGGAGTGAATTACACGCATACAAGGAGCTATCCATAAGTCCCATCACCCTTGTCGTTGACTTGCGAGATCCTTTGCCTTCTTTTCCAGTGCAGCGGCCAACCGTTGTGCCTACGAGTAGCAAGATGGATCGAGATGATGTTACAGCCAAACAAATGATTACGCACTGCAGCGTCTTCCGGTCTTAGAGCACCCTTGGCCATGTTGTGCTTACTTGGTCGAAGCTTGTGAGTTGATCTCACTGGTAGCTTGTCTGTACCTTCCTGTGGCACCAGCAACGCTTCGCACTCTTCTCTGGATGCGACGTGACCGGATAACAAAGAGAAGAACTTGTGACGTAGCACCAGCTTGATACGCTCGAAAGCGTGTGTTGAGAACCATCCATCTCGTTCCTAAAGTTGCTCCGTCAGTTGGCACAGTCAATGATAGATAGGGCCGTGCTTGCATTGCAGGTTTCCCGGAGCTCCTCTTCCCCTTCAACCATCTCTCTGAGCATTGGGTCGTGGAGATCACATAGCTGGAAAGCTGCAGTCTCCTTGGTGACAGTGACTCCGTCAAAGATGTGCGATCTCATCATGCAATCAGTGCACATTGTAACAGCTCAGACAACCGCCATACCTTTTGTCCTCGTTACTCGGCTCAGTTCGTGCATTCGCGAAATCAGTTCGAACCTCCTGCCTACGGTTGAGAACAGACGGCCGACTGATTGGATGATTCAGATTCCGGAAGTACACCCTCTGATAACTAAATATTGTCTTTTCAGCGGCAGGATGTACGGAGAAGTGGAACAACGGAACTCACAAGCGTGCTTCTGGATGGCCTCGAGGATCGTAACCTAGCCGCACCTGAGTGTCTCGCCAAGGACCATCTTGGAAGACGTATGAGACCAGCGGAAGAAGAAATTTCGAACTAATGACCGTAAGTGTCCTGCATCATAACGGTCGCAGTTTGCTCACTTGACGATCTCTCGAACTTCAGCAGAGCTGAATTGGTTGAAGATGGCTGTCCGAGTCCAAATAGGGCGTTTCTCGAACAACTAACACGAGCCCGTGTCTCACTTATATTCGAACGAGACACAAGATCACGTACCTCTTGCAGCTGTTTCAGCAATTTTTGGTCCGCCTGACTACGCTGCTCTTCAATGATCTGAGACGGTTTGTCTGGGACCTGCAATGCTCGTTAAGAACAAATGCAGACTTCCAATCAAGCTGGACGTACTCCTTTATCGCTGAAGTTAATAGCTATAGGGCCGAATCCCTTCCATCGCATACGGTTGATCAGCCTCTTCTTTTCCTCGCCGCTTGCTTCATCGATATAGGTAGTAGGTATAGACGCTGGGTTAGCTTTGTAACTGTTGAACTGTTAGTTCTACCAGAAGAGTTCGAGATAAGCCTATATGCGTAACTTGTAGATTTGTGGGATGGCTTGACGGCTGAATAGTGGAGGGGGCGGCAGCCTCAGGTTGCTTTGAAGCTCCGTGGTGCTACCTTGAGTGTCCTCCTGTTCCGAGAGAGCGCCGTCTGCATGGACATGCTCCACGTTGACGGTCACTGTATAGTCTTCTTTCTCGTCGGGTATACGGTAGGTTATAACACCGTCAACTAGTCATCACGAGTAGTCAAGCGGTAATCTCGTCATGAACGGCATTACTCACCATCCATAGACTGCATAGCATAGCGCAACTTCGCGATATTGTCGTGTTTGTCAAACTGAAACTGATAATCCGCCATGCCTAGAATCATCATTGGCGAGATCGATTCGTAGTAGGTAATAAGCTTACTGCGGAACCGTGCTGTCTTGGGTATTACTCCCATGGCCTCCACTGTGTACTCGCCACTAGGTTCTGTCTGGGGGTCCATTCTTTTCCTTCTACGCTTAACTACTTTCAAAAGAATATTATTCGTTGTGATGACTTCTCCTGCCACAGGATGCGCGAAAGCAGCCTCGGGACGTAGATGCAGCTCTAATAACGACGACGTCTTTCCTGCAATGCGCTTGAATGCTGTGTCGACACTAGCCTGTCCCCCAAGACGTTCTACCGCTAGGGGCACTGATGTTGATGCGACATAGCCAGGATATTCGATTGAGTAATAGTGGGTGGGTGGTAGAGGACGCAATGGTGCTGATGCATTGTCCGTAACAACTTGAGAGCCAGGTTCGTGCGCCGCAGCGGAGGGATTTGGTTCAGTATTCGACATGCCCGGCTTTCGAAGATGGTCGATAGAGGAAGAGTGCAAGATCTCCGCACGGGCGCGCGGTAGCGCCGCTAAGCGCCAAAGTACCTCGCGACCTCCCGTCGGAAAACAGAGAACAGAAGAGAAAACAGCATGGATTACGACAGTCAAGATATAGTACGACACCGGTGTTATCATTGAGATCTCACTCTTGACTTAATGAATTCGAGCGCGTTCTGTTTACCGAACATGTTCAAGTCAAGAAAAGCACAGGAAGGTTCTTGAAGCTCACCTTTGCTGTGGCGGGATCGATCCCTGCAGCCTGTATTGCTGACAGAAGTCGGTTCAATTTCTCCCGAACTCTTGAGTTTGTCATGAAGATCATCATCGAAGACTTATTCGGATCGAATCCTAATTACCAGATCTGTCGGGAGGCTCTCATAGACAACTACATGCATGCGACGCACCTTCCTCTTGTAGAACCTGTACGACTTCCCGCATCGATGTTATGACCTCTTCGTTGTGAACAAACTCCTTGAATAACTTGTTCTCTCTGAGCTCCTGTACGGCCGCCATCATGTCTGGTCTTGGTTTCTCATCCGTCCTCCGAGTTAGGGATGTAGAGAATCGGCGGTACCGGCGCGTTTGTGCATGACTACCTCGGAGAGAAGAAGATGCAGTAATACGCCGCAAAGACAAGTAACACAAATATGACATCGTATGCTGGCAGAGTTGGAAGAGTGTCCGAAAGCAAGTATGTAGCGGTGTACACTGTATACGCAGGACAGAAAGTGTGGGAATGTTTGACGCGTGTCCAACTTCGTCGATCGGCAGCGCGACGCGCCCTCGACGGAGTTCTTGCCCTTCTCTTGCACACGACCTTGGTGTGAAGGTCCCAGGTATGGAAGATGATTACTACTCTACCGAAGCCATCCTCGCCGAGAACCAGAAGATACAATGCACATTCAAGAAAGAGATTCCTAACATGGGCCACTTAGCAGGTGGCAATGAGCGCGATGTGCGTACGCGACATAATTGTGTTGCTGTGTTCTCACGCGTCGTTGAAGATAAAACCCGGGACGAAAGCCCAAGTACCGATATGGCTAGCACGCACGCTGTTCTTCTCGTGAGTTGTTATACACGACTGTGCTATTTCAGCCTTGAACCAGTCGTAGCGGATATGCAGACTTGACCATGCCTCCTGCATATTCTGAACGCGTGAGACATGCATTAGATGCCGAGGCTACTAGTGTCAAGCTGTCAAATCTCGTTGGCCAGGGTGGCCTATGGTATGGATTTGGCCGGCTAATCATGAACGAGTGAGTCTCTTGGGAGTAGACCATTTTTTTCCTACTGAGCTTCCGCAGGTTGGACGACGACTCTCCAGACACACAAGAACTATCGAAGCTTCTATCGACTGTGTGTCCGAAGAAAGTTCCATTCATATTTTGGCTGCTGACAAAATCCGCATTTACCCAGACTTTTAAAGCGCGTCTTCCCTCCGTGATTGACCAAGCCCAACACTTTGCCTCCATCAATGCAGCAAGCGGAGGCGGAGGCACCGACGCGAGCATGGCATTCCGCGAAGGGCTGGACGGAACGGAGCGTGGACGTGCGTATCAGCCTCTAAACTACGATGTGAGCTCACATCATGAGTACAGTTTTCAATTTAGCCCAGGAAAGTACAAAACGCACGAAAGCATGGTATGAGTCAAGCGACCGCGGACGACGGTGAAACTTGGTATTTGGAACGCGCCGGGTATTGACACTCTGGATCTTCTATCTGCAGCGTTAGAATGTTGTGTTACTCCGATTTCTTCGAGCCTGTTATGTCCGCAGACTGGGACTGTATTTGTTTGAGTTCATGTACGAACCTGATGAACAATGTTCAATCTAATGATCTAGGACAATGTGAAATAAGCACGCACCATTTCACGCTAATCCACAGACATGCTTCGATTCCTATGAGTACAATTAAATGTACACTACCGCGTGTGAGCACCAGGAGGACAAGGAATACACAGAGAAGTAGACCAAAGGCAGTGTCTAACGCTAGAAGGAAGGTTGGATTGAGGGAGGAACCGGGTGTGAGAATATTTGAAAAGAATCCAGACTGTACAACCGGATCATCTTGTGTCGATGGTCGGTTTACGGGAGTATCAGCCATGTTGCGACGAGTTGAGGTTAAGCAGTAGTAGTAGGCGCCAACCAGTCTCAGCTTCGTATACATTTCCACGTGGGCCGAGGCCAGCTCGGGTTAGGGTCCGGCTACGCAGAAAGCGTAGAGAAGCCAACAGTCTCCGCTCGACTGTTTGGTACAGGTGTCTATTTGATGCGTCTGACTTCGATGCAGAGGGGATTTCGATGGCAACTAGGTATATAAGCTACGAGTCCAAGAACAATACATAAGTAGATTCTACGAAGCGGATGTAGATACAGCCCGAGGCGAAAGCTATCGATACAGTGGTAAGAAAGGTAGACAAGGATAATACATAAAATAATACGTGGGGACTTTGTGCTACAAGATGGTAATTCCAAATGATAAGGCTGGTATCTAGAGACGACGTCTATAATGGCTATGGATACAACTCAGCAGGATGCGATAAATACGACAGTGAACGAGAGTAAAAGGGACTTGCGAGGCCTGTGAAAAGCGAAAGTCTTAAGCAAATTTAGTTGCGGCGAGCCGGGTTGGAGGGGAATTGAGTGCCTTCCGGCGTAGTGTGCATATGGGAGTGGCGCCGCATGTTAGACTTGGTGCTGAACATCTTGTCACAACCGGGGAAGTCACAGTTATATGCTGTGGATACAAGCCGGTAAGGGGACATGATCAAATTCTACCCGTATTTTGGAAACTCGTATGATATACGTACGTTTTTCACCTGTGTGGGAATTCTTGTGCGTTTCAAGAGCACTGGGCCTGGAAACGACGAGGACTAAGTGTTTGCTGGGACCAAGAATCATAGTTCGCACCTTGAGAATCTTTTATCGCATATGTCACAGAGGTACCTTCTCTCGTCGTGAGTATGTGTTCTGCCTGCCGGGGAGCCTTGATGTCTATGGGGGCTGGATGTGCCCTGGCTGACGTTCGGGTGGCTGGCACCAGGGACACTGGGCGCAATCTGCTGTACAGCTGGAGCCACAGGTACCGTAGGTCTCTGGTAGCCCGTCGGTTGCGGTCGAGTATTGACAGAAGCATTAACTGCGGGTGCAGTCGAAGCCATTTGACGAGAACGATGCCTCCCTTCACCCTGAGAGAATATGAGCTATGATCAAAAGGCATGATCAGAATCTCACCTGTCCTTGCGTGTTCCCCGCTGCCGCTTGAGAAGACGGCGGTTGCTGTTGCGGTGGCTGGCCAACAACAACATATTCTATTGAGATATTTAGGTCAAGGAAACCAACGGTCTTAAAGCTGGAAAGGACTGACGAGGAAACAACTGTCGGAAGCCTGGAAGACTAGGGCGTTGGGAAGACATGTCTCGTAAAATGAGAAGGCAAATGTCTGGTGACTGCTGCAGAAAATCGAGCACTATGCTTTATATACTGGCAGGAATCTCTGCATCAAAGGAGCGACTGTTGCGTTGAGGCGTTGAATCCTACCGATGTTACAGGCAACGCGACAGTCCCTCAACTGAAGAAGAATGGCTACTATCCATGCGCACTTGTCTGGTTGCTGATTTCACTGAAGCTATGCCTTCACTGCCATCCGCATCAAATTTAGTGATATCCCGAAGCTGAATCGAGTGTCCGTCTATCGCGAGCAGAAAGGACAGCTTCTCTTCCGCCGGCTCTGTTAATCATGTAGGACACGGGTACGGATGCATATCAACTCATAGTAAGAAGGTGAAAATTGGGAGCAAGGAAGTGCTCACCAATATCATCAGGTAGCGAGACAAGTGTGAGCGCCGGTTCTAACGTACCACGATCCACGCCCGTTGTCTGTTTCTGCTGAGATCAGCCTGCATGGATATCGAAGGGCTTGATTTGCGTCTTCAATTCGCGGTAACCGAAGATCTAGAAGCTGACTTGTGATCCGAGACTGCCATGAGGGTGTAAAGCGCCGCGACCACATCAATACATCTGTGCACTCCGTACGGCCTATGGTATACTGCGGTAGTTTAGCGCAAAAGCTACAACGCATAGCTCAATAGTCGTCATCATGTGGCTTCCGAGTGAGCGTTACGGTCCTACGTTGGCTAAACAAGTCAGGTATGTATAGTGACTTCCATGAGATGAATGGCAGTCCCAAACAGAATTCAACGCAGAAGGGTAACTAACCGGCCATGATATGCGCCACAAGTCTCCGAGCCACGATATGACAAAGCGGCAACGCATCACCACTTACAGGGCCTCGAGCCGAACCCTGCAGGTACCGGTGAATATTGTTCACGTAGGAAGCTGAGGCCAACTACGCATTTACTTTGTAGGATGAGATAGATTCTCCATTGACATCGCGTAGTGGAAGTACTCACCTAATTCCGGAATGACTTCGAATGTTTACTCAGAGGTGGCGCGGCACGTTGGCTACACGCAGGCGGTCGAAGAGTCGTCGTCAATGGTCATCAGCGTGATGGGTGGAATTTTGATCGGTACTGAGCTGCGAGGCAACACGTGGCTCGAAATCCGCATGATGGTCGACTGAGATACCGCGCACAGCGAGGGCTTCACGCAGCCTGCTGAAAGTCTACGTTACAGTGATGTGCTGGGATACGATCAGGATCCTGGACGACTCGCTCACGTTTTCATGCTCACGTGGAGTGGGTATCCTGAGGTTAGGGTTATCAGCGAGATGATCTGTAACTCGTTACTCGTGAGTCGTTACTCCGGCTCGCTCCTCGTTACCACTTTATGGCGTTGCTGCAGTACATCGTGCATTTAGCACATAGGCCATTTTCACCTCACTGTAGCTCGTATCTACACATAGTAAGTCGTTTTGATTACAAACTTCGCTCACAGGCCTCAATCTGAATACTTAAAATTTAGACCATTGTACCGCGACGCCCTCAGCATTATCTCTCTATTTTTGTGGCTATTTCACTCTGAGCACAGACCTGTTGCAGTGCTATAATCGAAGTTCCTAACTGTACGGTTCCTGGAGACGACGTATCGCGGGAACCCGATGTCAACTCAATGCTTCCAAGGGCCACTGTCTCGCATGTATCGATATCTCAACAAAGCAACTACCTGTGAATTGTCTGTGTGATGGTCATTGCGTGGAAAGTGTAACGACTTGAGCTAACACAGGCTGTTGCAGGGCGGAATATGGAACAGGGCTTGATAGACGATAACCAGTAATCTGTAATGCAAGAAACTACACTGCCTCCTAGTACTTGCAGTGACGAAAAGAGATGGAGTACTAAGTCTTCGAAGTCTCCATTATCCCTTTGATGGAGGCGGGCAAGTACTAACTGCTCGTTCATCGGAGTTACCGACTGGTAAGCTCTAACAAAGCTATAGTACCGTGTGAAGATCGATGGAGATACTTCGATGCCCCACTAACGCCTACAGCAAGTATCTTTGATGAAGATGCTCACAGCTGAGGTGCGACATATTAGACTTTGAGCATACAGTCGGTCTCCGACACGTGAAAGCTTCGGTAACCAGCAGCTACTTACGCTATCATACTAGGACATATATTATAGTGGCAGATATAAATTACAAACAGGAACAATTTTCTACGCATCGGTTAAGTCGGCTTTATCTTGAGCTACTCATAAGTGCGACAGATGTACCAGCTGGAAGAAGTAGGTATAACTGCTCAGGATTATATCTCTGTTCTCAAGCTTGTGAATAGTCGTTTAGCAAACCGCAGCGCGCTGAATTCACACAATATTCTGAGCAGAAAAGGCTTTATCGATTAAATAACATAGCCAGCAGTTCGAGACGCTTTATGCGAGGGAGCATGCAGCATGCGGTTTCTAGATATCACAAGATGATATTTTTCCATGTTAATGGGTATGTCTATGCAGTAGCGGCGTGTACGTAGTGGACGGCTGACCTACCACAGTGCCGCTGTGACTGCGCCACAACTTGGAACCTTATCCTAATTCGCTGATCCGAGCACGTGGCGCACACATCTTTTCGAGCGCTTAACGGGGCTGGCAAGTCGACTGTTTACACACCACCATGGCTACCTGCACTTCTAACCAAATCAAAGACAGACACTGAGAATTGCGCCGGCGAAGAAGTAGTTGAATATATTTGGTATACGTAGGTTTTGAGGTATCTTGGAAGCCGTATGGCTGACAACTGGTCCCCGTTTCCGTTTCCCGAACAGCAAAATTCCTACCCGCGTATCATTCCGTTCCATGATTGCATACGTATGTCATTCCGTGGATATTGTCACGAAATCTTCGTTGATACATCAGATTGACGGATGGCTATTGGCGTAGCCCATTCGTGCTTGAATTACGCGACGAACCACGTTTGACATGTTTCCGTTCATGTTATGCATGGTCCGTCAACAAAGGCCGAGACAGTAAGGAAAACCAAGTGGAGAGCATTGACACCTTTCAGCCTGCGCTCTCATAGCCGGCAGGCTCGTTATCTTCATCGTCCGGCGAGAGGTGTTTGCGTAGGTGTCGTTTCATATTCGATTTCGCGCTGAAATATTTCTCGCATCCAGGAAAGGTGCACTTATGTGCTATCGGGAGGGTTGATCAGTGATCGTAGCAATTCTTGGTAAAGCCCGCTTACGCTTTGCTCCCGTATGAGAATTCATGTGCGTCTCAAGGGAACTCGGGCTAAATCACCTATATGTCAAGGATGATCTTTAGTCATTAGGTCGATGAGCATACCGTAAGAAATCTTTGTCACAAATCGGACAGATGTGTTTCTTTTTCACGCGGATGCCCTCTGCAGCTTCACTTTCGTCGTTCTGAGATGCACGATCCGGGGTAACTCGAGGGCGAGAAGGGTGCGCTGAACATTGCCGAGTTAATGGTTTTGTTTCTATCGATGCTTCCGACCATGCAGGCTGACCTTCAGCATTGAACCCGGACGCTGACGACCCCCATTGGCTGTCCAACGGTCGTTGAGACCCACTCACACTAGATGAATGTGAGAATGGCATGTGCGACCGCGGCTCATGCATGGCGACTGTTGGGCTGCACGTGGCACTTTGTTGGGCAGGTCTTGTGCGGCGGATATCTGTTTCCCTATTCTATGACCCTATAAGCCAATTACGTACTTGTCGCTGCCAGCACATTACTTACCTCCGACGTCGAAGGGCCGTAGGTCACCCTGGACGTTGACTCAACGGGATAACGGCGAAGTACATCTGAGTGACGTCTGAGCTGAACGAATATAAGGTAGGTGGTTCGTAAATTATACCTGAAAACGTTTCCTGGAAACCTGGGAGTATAACACTATTCGGCGAGGGTGCTTTGCGGTTGCTCATGTTGAAGGGAGAAGTGAGAGTCAGCCGCATTCAATCGCTGGCTATTTATCATGGTGCCGGGTAGCCCATGCCGGATCTTATAGTTTGGGAACGGCAACTGGACATGATGCTATATAAGGGGTCCTTTCTATCAAAATATAAGCCACTCCGGAAGGTAGGGAGAATTCCCTGAACACTCCAGTACGGCAGGCATAGCCCGGGTCTCTCAGCGACTCTGGGTGAACGTGACAGTAAGCCACTGGCGAAGCAGGCGGACCAATGTACGTGATAGATGGCACACTATAGAATGCACACATCACCAAACTTTGTCGGAAATGCATATCCTTCTGTAAACTGCTCGAGCGCGTGAACAATGATGTCGTCTGTATCAATGCACCAACAGATCGAGCCGGGCCTGAAACGAAGTGCGACCCACAACAACACTGCGGATGTTCGAGAACATGTGTCCTCACCGCCCATAGGACATATGAACAGCCTCTCGGACTAAACATATATCTGAGCCACGCTACCTGCCTGTTGGGTGTCAATCAGCAATAGATACAGTTGCGCATCCCAGTGGTCACCAGCTCGACATTCCGGAGAGACTCACGGCAACTCAATGGTCGAATCGAACATCAATGATCCGAGCGCGCAACGTTATACGGAGTATCCGCCAGGCACGTCGCAACGATGCTCTCTTCCTGCTATGAGAAGACGATCGTGAAAGTCGAACACTGCATTTCCGTCTATATCGGGCTTGCACTTCAGCGATCCGCGACGTTGGTGGAAAAGGTGAAACTGTCAAGTCTGCCAGGTACGATTGTCAGACGAAGGGGAGAAACAATGGCAACGCCTGACCATGCTATTCATTTGACCGGGAAAGTCTCCAGGCGTGGGTGCATATAGAAGCACAGCGAGGAGTGTCAGGCGATAGAGATACTCCCACACTAAAGCAGACACAGCGCTGCTGGACCTTACAAACTGCGAGCGGATCGAGGCAAACAAGAAATCGCCGGTGAAGGATTGGCCGGCAAATGTAACCCAATTCGAGTACTTCGTTTTCCTTTGGCTTGTCCGAGACTCCTAAGACTCGCAGTGTCATCAGTGTCTTGCTAAATCGTGATCTATAACTAGGGTTCGACCGCGAACCGTATCAGAACGATGTGAACACGCCAATGCAGTGCGCGCACCACAATATGAGTGGGGATGTCACGCTGTGGAAGAGTAGAAACGCCATTTAGAACTGGATGAGCTGCACCCGTTAAGGTACGGCAAACTCAAATGTGTACGCACTGATGTTTTGGTTTCCCCGGTTGTTTCGGGACGCTGGAGCAAATTGATTGCAGCTCACCGCCACCTGGGAATTGCAGCCAATAAGCGGCGCTAGAACTACTTGATAAGGAATCGAGGACCGAATACCGCCAGCCAAATGTCGTGCATTGATCGCCATAAATGTCGTCCTAGACAGCATGTCCTATTATCGGTCGTCAGGGATGTCAACTGACGAAGATTACCTCACGCTGTGGACGCACTTTGCAACCGATTTGGCTGTTTATGGAGTCCGTAGCACATTGGTGTCGGAGTTGCTGAGGTATCCACCCTCCCAACACGTGTGCGTCATGGAAAGCCTCCATTCTTCATTACGTGAAGAGCCGTTCAAGGCGTATCTGTTGCCACTGATGACACCGCTGGTTATGGGTATTGCTAACAAGCTCCAGGTAACCTACATCCAAATAGAGTGTAACGCCGAATTTCCAAAGGTACTTCAGCGGCAGGATGCCAGTTCGAGCCTGAGGAGGATTCGCTGACGCCTACGACTAATATAGTCCACTCGGTGAGGAACAACTTGTACACACCACTTGTGTGCGCTT
This sequence comes from Pleurotus ostreatoroseus, assembly GCA_005298045.1. Classification (NCBI taxonomy): domain Eukaryota; kingdom Fungi; phylum Basidiomycota; class Agaricomycetes; order Agaricales; family Pleurotaceae; genus Pleurotus; species Pleurotus ostreatoroseus. The sequence goes on along the minus strand of SWBT01000328.1, from coordinate 100,109 downwards.
GTTGGCTTCTCACGTTGGAAGAACTCCGTGGTCAATCGGACAGGGGAACTCCGAACTGTGAACTTATTGCCCTGGGGCCGCGGGAGCCGAATTTATTTGGCAATCCATAGACAAGACACCGTACGGCTTGATGGGTCCGTATGGGGGCCGGCCAAGGCCTGCAGTAGTGTCAAAGTGTTATGAGAATTAAGCGACAGCTGCACTGTGGTTTATAATGACGATTACCTAGCTATGAAGATTACTGTCTTGAATTTCTACCTCCTACATCCTCGGACCAGGCAGCGAGCGTCAAGCCCGTCGCTCAGAAGATATCGATCTGGAGGAGGAAGTTCTCTGGCAAACAACGCTAGTGATCCGTAAGCAATCGGCGGAAGGTTTTGGAGACCCCTTGGGACTTTGGTACACTGCTACCACCTGCAAAAACCTGGACAATCTCAGCTCCAGCATCTCACCCCATAAAGGCGCAGAATATGAGGCGCACCTGCCGCGTTGTTCGGGGTAGAAGAAAGAATCGTGCGTAGCTCCGGTGCAAGTGCCCAGTGACCCATGCTAACGGCATGTATCAAATAATCATCATCATGGGCACAGACGAAATCAGCTACGAGTAGCGCACGTTAGCATTGCGATGTCAATGAGGATGCGAATCAAGTACTATCAGCTAACCGGCATTAGCCCCGCCTAGGTTCGCGAGATCTTTTTTTCATGTACAGTTGACCGACCATCCGCACGACGACGTTACGTATCAGGTCCGGCGCAAAGACTAGCGCCACATGACCCAACCCAGCACCCAACCTCTGAGCGCGGTCAGGCGTTATACCAGAGCGGGCAACAATCGTGTTCTCCCGCGAAGGAGTCAATTCAATGACTGCCGCCCTCGCTCCAACATGATATGCCTGCCCATAGGCCGCGAACAAACATTCGCAGCGCATCCGAACATCGTGGTCACCGAAAGGAGACGATCTGCAATGGGCCTGTATCGAACGGTGCAGGCCGATTAATTGGTACCAGTCGAGTAATTTTTCTTGATACTGTCCTGATATGCCGTGAAGTACCACCTCGAAAGACGTTTCGGACAGGGAGGTATCTGGAGTAATTGGACCTACGGCATAATTCAGGAGAGTGGAAGGGCATGGTCAAGCCGGTCCCAGACTGGCGGCCGCAAATCGCCGTCGGGGCAAGTGACTCGGTCGCGCTGTTGAGTAGGCGCTGTCGCCATTCCATTACATCCTTGTTAGGGGCATACAAAGTGGTGCCAGATCGATGCAACAACGATGCCGAACAGAACGAGCATCGTGTTCGGTTGTTTGCTACTGATAGCCCGGAGACAAGCGACGGCGGTAGAAACAGAAGAGATGTGAGTAATTTGTACTCGATACCGTCAGATGGCGCCAGCGACGTGAGAGGGGTCTGTGCACAGTGCGATGCCACCGTAAACAGCATGACTGGGCCTCCAAGTTGGCGTATTCACGTGTACGCTGACGAGTGGGCTCGAGTCGACAGGTGTGGATATGAGCAATAGTGTCTGACATGTTATAGCGGACTTGCGCCAACGGGATAATTATGATTCGGGCGCAGCGATTGTAGGTGCGAGCTGTCATCGATGTCGATGTAATGAACCCAAGCGCCAGTCTTGTCCCCTCGAAGCTACAACACTGACTGACCGCAGTGTACTCTTGTTATGACCAGTGGCGGGGCTATGTACTGCGTCTTGTGGTAGACTATATCGGGTCTAGACGTTTCGAACTAGGCTCCCAGGTCGTTGAAACAGGAACTCCGGGCGGCGACTAGATATCGGAGGGCTGAGGTTGTCATATTTACTAGTCAAAGACATCGTAATGATATGCCACGCATAGCTCGGAAGCTCCGTGCTGGCACGAGAAAGCTACACGCAGTCATTAGCCCAGGTTTTGCATAATGAGGCAGGCACTTACCGCCACCCTACATTGTCACGCGGAGATGCGAAGATTGCACCCCCGCATTGTCGGCGACAGAGCATCCGGTGGCGCAAGACGACAGTCTAGTAGCTGACCAAATAAAGCGAGCATTGTGCTCATGCGCCTGGATCGCTGAGGAAAGATGTGCTGTCCACCAAAGAAGGGCGAAAGAGACAACTTTGTTCGGACGCCCGGTGTCAGGAATCCTTCTGGAGAATGGAGTCGAGGGTTTGACCAATGATGTCTTGCACTACGACGGAGTTCGTAGCACCTTATGTCCAGAATTCAATGAAGTTGGTTGATAGCCAGTTCCGCTACTGCCGCGAGACTAATGGACATTCTAGCCTATGGGTCGTGAGGTCTTGCCGTTCAAGTTTCGAATGGGTGTGTACATGCATGCGAAAACTTCGCTGCTGTCGTAAGTCATCAGACACCAGAACATGTACATGTGTCTTCTAGAGCAAATATTTTCGTCTTCCACGAATGCTGTCTGTGACCGAAGGGCCGACCTTCCGACAGTATTCCGCGCTTGTTTGGGTCCACTGTGGCAGCAAGCACTTTACTTCACGTGAGGATGAACAGCGATATATCCTTGATATTAATTCATACCTATAACACGTCGCGTAGTCGACAAGTGTCTGCTTTCTCCAAGTACTTGCAACGGAGCAATCGTTGTGAAAAATCACTTTTAGGTTGGTGTAAGTTCATGCCATCGCGCTCAGACAAGAGCATGCGTCGACAGGACCATCATTGTTCAAGCGACTGGTGGAGTATAATGATCGGTATCGGCGACGAGGAAAAGGTAATATACGTACTGAATCAGCGTGATTGAGGCGAGTGAGTTAAGCAAATGCTATCACAGCGACTGTCAAGCCTTTGAGCCGTGGTGAATGAGCTGAGAGCATTGAGTCTGAGACGTGGAAGGTGTACGCCACATAACATTGCGCATGCATTGAGGAGACAGCCGAGGGAATGCACCTCAGGATGCAGCTGAAGATGTCAGAAGGGGGACGGTAGCTTTAGGAGATATTCGGCGAAAGAATCAGGACCGCTAACCATGTTCTGCAGATTGCCCTGGTAGGACGGCGACCATCCAGTGATACCTCTGGGGCTTCAAAAAAAAATAGGACTGCTTGCGACGTTCGCTGTGACCAGTATACGCACCTACAATACATTGAGCTAGACGTGTAGGTAGCGTTGGCTCAACTCACTATGCAGCGTCGTGTTTCTTGAATGCGTACATTGACGTCCTCGTCGAGACTCGAGACTCCACGAGCACGATGATTGGATGTATGCGCGTTTGATTTTCAGACACAACGGTCGCGACCGCGTCGGCGCATACCGGAAGACGGCGAGCCGGGGTGAGTGGGGGATGAGTCGGAGGCCGGTGGTGGTAAGCTGCACGCGAGACGAGAGCCCGTCGCCAGCTATCGAGGACTTTACAGAATCTAGACGATGAGCAGGCCCAGTGCTAACCGGCTCGCCCGAGCAGTGCCCAGGGCCTGCGCGCGGGGAGAAATCAGGCGGCAAAGGGGCAGATCAAAAGTCATGACGGTGATGACGCCATGGCTGTGAGGAGGAGCACTCGCACCCCTTGGTGGCTCCCAATTGGCTCTCGCGGTTATATTTCCTTTTTCCTTCGACTTTGTCATCATCCTCCTTCCTCTCTTCCTCGCCGTCCCTCAGCACCATGCCCACTGGCACAGGCGTCGTGGACGCTTTCAAGAGTACGCATATATGCGCTTTAGCGCGTCTTCTGCTTATCTGGTCATCGTAGGTCTCATCCGCCACGGCAAAACCCACGCCGCCAGACACGACGAAGACCCTCAATGGGCCCAGCAACAACAAGCACCTCAACATCCACAACCGACACAGCAGCAGCCTCAGCAGCAGCAACGCCGCCAGGCGCGTGAACAGAATCGCGATCATCCACGAGATGGCCAACAGCAGCAAACGCAGAGGACGCAGGAGCCTAAGTACAGAGAGCAGGTGGAGCAAATAGTCCAGGAAGAGAGGGAGGCTAGAAACAAGATGCCAACCTATAAGGGCTTGGAGAACTATAGGCTACAGGAGAAGATGGGAGAGTGAGTCTTCCGATACACTCCGTTCACATTTGTGTGCATTCTGACGTCTTTGGTTTCCCCTTAGTGGTGCTTTCTCCAATGTGTATAAGGCTGTCGATGTGCGAACAGGACAGAAGGTTGCTGGTTCGTTTTACTAAATACCCCCATTGGGATCGCCCACATCTGACATCTTTCTTCAGTCAAGGTCGTCCGTAAATATGAGCTGAGCGCATCGCAGGTTAGTCTTCGACCACTCCCCCTTCTTTCCTGTTATTCATTTACATTCGTCCTCACGCGCGGCAGGCTGGTGAACAGCACTTGAATAAAGAATTCAAAAAGAAGCCGCGCGTGACAGAGGTGCACTCTTCTCTGAGCCGTGTTACCAATGTATTTGCTAACTTCGCTCCATTACGGTCATAGCGTGCAAATATACTGAAAGGTTCGCACTTTTTCTCTCAACCAAAACGCACCTTACGCTGACTGCATCCCTATCAGAGGTCCAGATTATGCGCGGTATCAACCACCCATCAATAGTTAAACTGCACTCGTTTTTCGAGTCCACGGAACATTATTTCCTCGTCTTAGAACGTAAGTTTACTGTAGATAGCTCCAATCGTGACAACTACCTTACCGAATGCTGCGTTCCTAGTGATGGAAGGAGGCGAACTTTTCCACCAAATTGTGAAGTTAACCTACTTCAGCGAGAACCTTGCGCGTCACGTCATTTTGCAAGTCGCGGAGGGCATTCGCTATCTACACGAGGAGCGTGGAGTGGTACATCGCGATATCAAACCCGAAAACCTACTCTTTGACCGTATACCTATCGTGCCTTCCAAGGCTCCGCTTCCGAAACAGTTTGACGAAGAGAAAGAGGACGAGGGCGAATTCTTACCCGGAGTGGGCGGTGGCGGCATTGGTCGTGTCAAGATCGCCGACTTTGGTCTTAGCAAAGTGGTCTGGGACGAACAGACTATGACGCCGTGTGGCACCGTCGGATATACCGCTCCTGAGATCGTGAAGGACGAGCGTTACAGCAAAAGCGTTGACATGTGGGCGCTTGGTTGTGTCCTCTATACCCTGCTTTGTGGATTCCCGCCTTTCTACGACGAAAGTATCAACGTACTGACGGAGAAGGTTGCACGGGGTTACTATACCTTCTTGAGTCCTTGGTGGGATTCAATAAGCCATTCCGGTTCGTGAATTTCCTCAACGACTGCCCGCTTACTCATCGCATAAATAAACAGCTAAAGATCTTATTTCACATCTACTGTGTGTTGATCCCGCGCAACGCTATACCATCCAAGAATTTCTAGACCATCCATGGTGTAAAGCAGCCCCGGCTCCCCCTCCTCCCCCTACACCGGGCCCGGATTTCAGCAACGTGCCACTCGATTCCCCACTTCTGGCCGCTGTCCGTGGGCGAGAAATGCGCTCGCCAGGACTTGCAACGCTCAAGGAAGCCTTCGATATCACATATGCTGTTCATCGTATGGAGGAAGAAGGAGCGCGGAGACGTGCGGCGAAAGGAGGCGCCAATCGGGGCTTCCTGGGCGGACTCAACGAGGAGGATGAAGATGAGTATCGCGAAGATGAGCACACTGTCGCGGAGGCTCGTCAGCGACACGGTGAACCTTCGGCTCCTCCACATGAGCGCGCCCCTCCAGCAGGAGCAGGCGCGAAGGAAGCTGCGAAACGGGCATTACAGGGCAATACGCATGCCAAGCATGTAGCTCCGTTGTACGATGGGCGAGCGGGACCGCGGGACCGTGCCCGTAAGGGTAATACGCCCTTCGAACTCGACCTCGATAACGCCACACTTTTGGGCAGAAGACATAAACGAGGAATGGATGGGGGCGCGGCGCGTGGACTTGCGCTGGGCGGAAGCCCCTTGATACAGGCCGACGAGAGAAGCGCTTTACCAGAGAATCCTGGGAGTCCGATGAGGGTGGACTGAGGCCTCTTCGTCTTCTCGTTGGCGCTCAGGCGCTAATACTATGTATCGTGCCTTGGTTCTCGATTCTTTCCAGTAGCCTGACGGTTCGCGACTAGCAAGCGTGTCTGAAGCCGTATCTTATTCCCACAACATTTCCCTATCTGCGTTTACGCGTTCGTTATATTGGAGCCTCCTTCTTGCCGCGTAGGCGTTATACACGATTCTACGTTCTGTGAACTCACCTGCCTCGCCATATAGTACAGCAGGAATTGTATCGATATCCGCTACCTCCGTTTCTCCTGGAACACTAATGTATAGATATTTTCCTTCATGGGCACAGGTTGGACTGGACAGTTGGACAGTTAGCTGCTAGCACTAGTAGTACATTCCGCTGCCGCCCATTGAAGCTGTTGGCATAGGTAGCCAAACAAGTAGACGCAGTCACACCAGGGCCGACAAACGCGTATACCAAACCTATTGGCTGGCATTACTACAACAGTCAGCTGTGCTGTAGCTGTTCCAGGTTGTTTGTGGCACATCCGAGCTACGAGTTCGGGGAAATGCTGTCCACGTATCGCTCAGATGAGATGAGCGCTAGACCGGGCATTTGACACCACGTGGGAGATAGTATAGAAGAAGCGGAGCTGTAGCGGAATGTATCATGTTAGAAGCCAGGCTCTCCCATCTGTTCTTTGTACTATCTACTGCCAAACTCACCATCTCGCTTACTGCTGAGTGGTCTGATATCAGCTGCAGATGGTGCCCAGGGTTCGCCCGCAGCTTGAGTTCGTACAGGTTTTTATGGAGTTTGCCTGTATTGAGCGTTAGGACTCCGGTCTAACTCCGAATTGAACAGAGTGGCTGAATTTGAAACGTTGTCTGGTTCTGATTCTGTCATGCCACCATGTCGACAACGCCCAACTATCCGAAAAGATTCATTTCATAACAACATGCAGCCTGTAGAACTTACCAACTACACGTCCCACAGTGGATCGAATCGAGGCTAGTTGCATGCACGATTATTGTCATGTACGTATAGCTTGCCGCCCAATCCGGGCAACATCAAGGCAATGAATAATGTTTGTTGCGTACTTCTTTTTACGACAACCACGGGGTAGGAAAATGTCTTCATGCATTATAACGAAAACGCCTCCATCATCGCGCACCTTGCTATGCTATGTCAACGCATCACGTTCCAACGTCCAGCCCTCCCCCATCTGCAACTCGTGGCATGTTCTTGTCCTCTATATGGCTTGCCGCACGTTCGGACCTACGCGTCATACGGGACTTGGTGATCGGTACACGTCTTCGAAAGGTCGCAATGGTCTAGAGAGACTACCACCAGTACGTCTTCCGGTCATACACATGTTGATGGCTATGCTGCGTACTGACAGTTCCTGTCTTCTATCTAGGGTTTCTCTCGATCATCTTCTTCGTCCACGTTGGTGCCTCGATGTCCACGGGCTTTCGACCGCATTCGCTGGCGAACTCCCCACGCCGTTAGCCTTCCTCTCGGCTAGCACAAGTCAGCGACCGCCAATGCAGCTGAAACACCACATGTTCTTTCGGGCACGATTCTCTGACCTATTATACACGGTCCCACCTCGCCGTAACCGAGTACCCCAAGATTCTCTCACAGTAATTGCCAGGATGCACATCGGGGGTCTGATAAGCCTCACAGCCCACTTGAGATCATGACCGTACATCCACCCTCTTCTCCCGCCCAGTCTGCCATGCAGTTCCGCCGAACGTTGTGATTCTTTCAAAAGCGTCAAAGATGTTATGAACTTCTTCTGGTGCGGCTTTGTATCCTCTTGCTACCGATTATCTTCACTAACGTTAGTTCGTAGACATTTTGGCGGTGCTCTCACTAGACTCCCTCAAGCGTCTTCAACGGCGACACACCTTTCCTAGAGAATCTATATCCCCGAAATTCCTCTGTCTCGTCCTCAACTGCCAACAAATGTACGACGTCTGGCTTTCCACGGTTGTTACCGTCACACATAATTTCCGCCTTTACCAAGATGAATGACTGTACCGAGCACTGGCAGCTCACGTTCTGGGCTACTGCTGCCACACCGTCCTGTGATCTGTACTCAGTCTCTCGAATCGCCGCTCTTTGCGTCATTCGGGCTACATGTGCTAGTCTTCAGACATCCTACCTCCGTCAACCGATATATGTGTCCTCTGCTCTCTCACGCCTGATGGTCAATCGGTTCTTATTTTGTCCCGGCCGCATAACCTTCACCTACCTACCGATCAGCGATTCTACGCAATAACGATGTACAATCTCTGGGGTGGTGTACTTTCAGCTGGTCGTTTTGGCTAATATCACCAGTAGAGTGAACATGGTTCGATGTTCGCGGCGATGTTCCACTGTCTGGTGCGTTCTTCATTAATCCCCGCCTTCATACTCCTGACTGGTCGTAAGGATCGCGGCATTGCTGCCAGCAATGGATGCTCCAGAAACTCAAACGCAGACGCGGACACGAACAACAGTGCGATCATTGTGGCTCAATTTGTACGACTGCATGGGGCCAGAAATAGATACCTGCTGAGAGGGGGACCATCCGCCCGCTGAGTATGACCAAGGTACAAACACGTGTACATCGTAGGTTCAAAGATCACTCACCACACTAGTCCGCTATCTTGATACTCTTCCTTAGACGATCTACATCCGTTCCTTCATGAGTTGCGCCGGTCACTGTGGCGCGTGTGCTGTGGTCTTGTGAATAACTCAGTTACATATCCTACCGTAGAAAATAGACTGCGAGTCACCGAATTGCTCGTTCAATCTAAGCGACGCACAAACACCATCGACTAATATGGAACACAGACAACGGCAGGTATTACAGGTGCATCGGTGAGTCTGCAGCAAAATCATCGTCTCACTACTGACCGGTGATGATGTCAGGGCGCGCGGAGGACGTGCCTTTGTCACGTTGTGATCCGCCCCATAGAGCATGCTGCTGCGTTAGGCGTCAGAATACCTACTGCTTGTGGGATATGGAACACGGAGTCGATTATTTACTGGATACCGAGCATCATTGCTGTCAAATTTGGTATGAGGATTGAAATTATGTCTTTGTGAGTTCGTAAATCTTAGCGCCCCGACGTAGGTTCGTTGATTGAGATTGACTTCGAGTTCAACGGTAGTGTTTCAGAACAACGTGTTTGGGGGCCTCCAATTCTGCGGGAAAATCCAACGTCAGATGGCGAGACCCTGGGATACCTCCGTAAAGTTGAGAGGAAGTCAAGCGACCATGGTGCCTGATGTAATCCTCGACCTAGGATTTCCCGCTCGCGATCGAATCTTTACACATCGATGCGTCCTGTACGTTTGTCCACATCGGCGCATAGATTCACATCTGTCCTAAATTGCCCAGAATAGGCAGGCCTTGTTTTGTCGGCTGGATGTCCGCATAATACGTTATGCAAAGGCCAAGTCATATCGTCTTGATGCATGCACATACAAACAAGCAGAGCCAGTGTCCAAACCTCGTTGTAGCTGTGCGGCAGTACACTCGGACATCATCATTGACGCTCCTCTCTCCGTGCATTAGTATTTCTTTCTATGCATCACCGGCTTATATGCCACCTGTCTCAAAATGATATAAACACCGACTTGAATTCTTCCCCAGGCCGCACAGGTCCCCGACAGCAGAACGAAATCCTCCATGGCATCCAACTCTCAACAAACTTCCAACAATCCGTCTCATAGCTCCAAACCAGGCGTCGTACTTCCGAGCTTTCGCGAGCTCTTCTCTGGTCTGTGATTATGCCAATGAGCTCGGGTTCGTATACTGAACCTTCTTCTCAGAATATGTTGTCCAGGACGAGGATGATCCCAGGGGGCGTCGTCACACGCCACGTCCCATCGTGAGCCATTGACCTCTATTGATTCTCGGATCTACTGGTACTCATGGGACGTCAGGGAAATACGGCTTCCATCCAGAATTCGGATGCCCGGGTAGATTTACATCGGCAAGGAGGGCCGACGCCATCCATCTTGAATTCCTCTAGTCTACCTCATCAACGTCCTCAAACCGAGGACCCTTCGCATTCTTATGGTTACGTCGTGACGCCGCGCCCACAAGGTAGCGTTCCGTTACCCAGCTCTGGACAACAGCGTCCTCAATCTTCCGTCCTTCCTTCTGAGGAGAAGAAGCATATTTGTGCTACTTGCGGAAAAGGTTTCTCAAGGTAATGGTTCAGCCTTCGTAGAGGAATTTATGTCGAATAACCTACTATCATCCACAGATCCAGCAGTCTCATGACCCATTACAACTCGCATACAGGGGAAAAACGTTTGTCTTCTTCTTAATTGGAAGTTTTGCAACTTATATGATTCTTTGCAGCCTTCGAATGCCCATACCCTGGATGCGGCAATCGTTTTAGCGTAAAGTCCAACATGCTTCGACACCAGCGCACGCATACTGCGGATTAATAGCTCAGGTCCTTGGAACCACGCACATGAACCCTATCTGTGTTCGGAGACATGAGGACATTAGCGATCGTGGAGTTACTATAATTTTCTGCTGTGTTTCTTCGTCCAAGCGCATTGTAGTATTTCGTAATTGAAATACCGTCGGGGACGTCCCCGCATCTTCTTGTATTAGCATCGCATCTTGTAGCCTTACTTACATTATCAATGTTCTCATCGTGTCTAAAGATACCGTTCCCTTTCGTCTTATGAAAGTCTAGAAGGAGGACATACTTCAAGTTATTATACGGCGGTCGGCTTGGCAGACCAGCCTGAGTGTCACCAGTGTGACGCGGGCGATGCCGCTCGGACCTACAAAAATTTGACGCTTGCCTCTTGACTTCGAATGAATGAACTGCCCCGGCGAACAACGAATTCTACAACCCTCCTTGCATATCGCTGCAGGGTTTCTACGCTGGGTCTGGAAGATATCAAAGAGATAATACGGTACTCAAATATGCATAATCGCCGATGTTCCCCATATCTTCAAGCTCAACGTATATTTCACACCGATGACATGACCCAATGGACGGTTTCGGTCGTCAAGGATTACAGTAAAGCCTATGATCATCGTATTGCTGCAAAAAGACGTTGCGCAGTCCCGCAATGGAAGCCGTGGAATAAGGTACTATAAGTTCTTTCACAGATCAACATCGCTCCCTTTGGCAGAGTGGCACCTTCGCAGAAAGCCACAGCTCGCCAACTAATGTCTATGGATGTCCTAGTTCACCCACGCCGAGATGTGCGGTCGATACGGAACAGTCGTTCCGGCTACTTTGTGATCAGTATTTGGGACATTACGACAACATACTTATTATCAGCTTCCCATCACAACGAACCTTGTGCCACAGGATGGTCCGTGAGTCCCACATATCCACATCAAGTATGTGTAATTCTGAAATCGTCTTATAACAACCCTCAGATATAACCGTCTGTCACCGATGTTGCTGACTGTTGTCACTCGGACTCTTACATCGATATTGTACGGTACCGGGCGCAGTAGGATGGTGCTGGTCAGCGCTCAGCCGTCTTCGAAACTTCTCTTTCCGACAGCTTCATTCGGTCATATTGAACTGGCAGAACCAATGACTGTGCAGCTCATGACCTCGAGGCAGCGACGGCCACCACACCTTGAATAACTAGAGCGGTGGTAGCAAGGTTGAGACTCCGCTCAAGACGCCTTCCGTGCACATTTGACATGCCGGAACATCTTAGAGAATGTGAGAGGAGAAAATTTGAATTCGGTGTGTTTCTCTTGTCCTCGGTGGGCAAAGACAAGCTTGCCTCCGGCTCACTCACTGAACATGGTTATATCAGGTTGACGACTTGCCTAATTGCTTGACATGTGTATACAACCAGGACGACCCAATTCTCCGCACATGTATCGTGCGATCATGGGACCATCGTCTCATACAACGCGAAGGAAGGTGTTTGGAGGCCACAGCCAGGTCACTTTACAACCCCTTGGCTGCTTTGGTCAATCGACGATCCACGTGAATCCTCGATCCATGGATGAGAATTCAAGGCCAGAAAGCTCCTACATCTTTGCCACAGGGTTAGACTCGATTTACATGTTGGAACACGCAGAGGTGCTACGACGTGGTGCAAAGATCAGTGAAGCGCTTTACAGAAGCGTCTCGTCATGCCACATGGTGGGGAATATAAGAACTTACACATCTCCGTAATCTCGTGAACGACCTCACTAACTTGATCGAGAACATCCAGACACTTTCACTCAGTCGCTCATCCACCTTCTATAGCCCAAATGTCAGCTACTGAAATAACTGCTGCTGCTTCAGTGGCATTGCCAGGGTTTCGTGAATTATTTCCCGGTGAGCCTCCAGATTTTGCCTCTTCGAAGTGCGGTATTTATGACCGTTGATTGTCCAATGCGTTTAGATTATATCACTTGCCCGGCAATCGCATGTACACGGGATACTGTACGGCAGGTTCGCTCTTTTCTTGCTTCCTCACCGTCATATATATCAATTTATGTTCTACCCTAGAACATCCTCCCAGAGTCTTCAAGTCTATCGTCGGAGATCCATAAGAATAATATGACACAGTGCAAGGCGGTCGATGTCTCCTCACCGACTACACTTCCTGTCTCTACGCTGCCTCCCCACGCGCTTGAACGTAGAATTTCTACCCCCGAATCCGAGCCAGAAACACAGCGAAGCTCGGTCGTTTTTCAAGCCAGAGCTTGGGATACACAGCCAAAACGTTACGTGTGTGATATTTGCACCCGCGCCTTTCATAGGTATTCTGTTTCACTCGCCCTGTCACTCGTGCGAGGACTCAATGATTCTTCGAAGGCCTAGCAGTCTCGCCACACATATGAATTCACACACTGGGGAGCGACGTAGGTGCATTGTGTCGCTTTATTCGGACCGTTTCTGATGTACCTCGTCTGCTCCATTTCTCCAGCACACAGCTGTCCGTTCAAGGGTTGCGACAAAAGCTACGGTTCAAGGTCCAACATGCAAAGACATTACCGCAACGCTCACGGAGACCAGTGAGACATCACCTCTCCGGTGCCTTCTCCTTCCCGGTTTATTCAGGAGTTGATTTACCTGTGTTCAAATGCGCGGTACGCATATCTGCAACGTAAAGTATGATTTTTGCCTAGCACACAGGCTAATGTTCATGGGCGAATACCACCGCACACATCACGACTCCGAAAGTATCAGAGGAGCGCTGTCAGCGTCATATTTTCTGACTGACATGCCGGCTCACCAACCTCAGCTGCTGGTTGCGTGACGCTCGCGACATACGACCGACGGGATCGTTGACGCCCAAATCTGATGCGCCTACTTCTATTTATGGACTCACGGGAATTGCCGATCGAATCATCTCGAGTCAGTGTGGGGAAAGTGTGACTAGTCTGAGAGTATTTCAGCAGCGAATCTCCTTCGCTGCTTTACTAACTCCCACCAGCATGCCCGCCCCAGTTCAAGCACCGCGTACTCTCTACGACAAGATTTGGGATGACCATGTCATGTCAGTATCTTTCTACTAGAGCAGAGGCAATTTGTTCATGAAACTGGCGCAGCGATGTTCAGGAGGATGGCTTGTCCTTAATCTACATTGATCGGTATGGTCAAATTCCTGACTCACAGTAACCTACGTTCTCACAATAATACTGTAGTCACCTCACTCACGAAGTGACCAGTCCTCAAGCGTTCGAGGGCTTGTACGCGTCTTGGATTACTACTCATGACGTGAACTCACCAACCGTCCAGGCGTAATGCAGGCCGCTCGGTGCGGAGACCGGATTGCACACTCGCTACTGTGGATCACAACGTTCCGTGAGTAGACAGGACCTAGATGCCTATATTTACAGAGTTTGACGCGGTTGTTAGCACCGTGTCCCGCAAGAACTTCAAGGACGTGCAGTCATTCATTGCTGAGCCAGACTCTCGCGCGCAATGCCAGGCGTTGGAGGAAAACGTCAAGGAATTCGGTGTCACGTACTTCGGTATGACAGACAGACGGCAAGGTATGGATTTCTGTAACTCTAATGCGAGCGGGTACTGAGACAATCGACCGCTCAGGGATTGTGCACATTATTGGCCCGGAAGAGGGTTTCACCGTAAGCACTGTCTGACGATATCGTATCAAGGTTGTGCTTACCGGTGATTAGCTTCCTGGAATTACATGCGTCTGCGGAGACTCCCATACTTCCAGTATGTCGCTACCTATATAAAGGGCGTCTCGTGCTCATTCGTTCCCGCAGCCCATGGAGCTTTTGGTTCCCTCGCTTTCGGCATTGGCACGTCAGAGGTTGAACATGTGCTCGCCACCCAAACCTTGCTACAGCGCAAAGCGAAGAACATGCGCATTACCGTTGATGGTGAACTCAACGAAGGCGTTACCTCGAAAGACGTGATCCTGCATATCATCGGTGTAATCGGCACTGCCGGTGGTACCGGAAGCGTCATTGAGTACGCGGGGTCCGTAGTCCGCGGTTTCAGCATGGAGGCACGTATGAGTATGTGCAACATGAGCATTGAGGCTGGTGCTCGTGCGGGAATGATCGCACCGGACCAGATCACCTTCGACTACCTACATGGGCGTCCGCTGGCGCCTAAAGGCGAGGAATGGGACCATGCCGCGGCTTATTGGCGTACCATGAAGACAGACGACGGTGCCAAGTTCGATGTCGAGGTCAACATTAAGGGCGAAGACATCATTCCAACTGTCACTTGGGGCACATCGCCCCAGGATGTCGCGCCCATTACGGGGAAGGTCCCCGACCCCTCTACCATCGCTGACCCTGTCAAGCGTTCCTCCGTGGAGCGGTCGCTGAAGTATATGGGTCTGACTCCGAACACTCCGCTTCAAGAGGTCAAGATTGACAAGGTCTTCATTGGTTCTTGTACGAACAGTCGCATCGAGGACTTGCGGTCGGCTGCAAAGATCGTTCTTGCTGCGGGTACTGGAGCCCAGGTCGCAGATGGCATCTACGCCATGATCGTACCAGGATCCGGTCTCATTAAGCAGCAAGCAGAGGCAGAAGGCCTTGACGTGATCTTCAAGCGCGCAGGCTTCGACTGGCGAGAGGCCGGTTGCTCGATGTGCCTGGGCATGAACCCTGATCAGCTCTCACCAGGGGAGCGGTGCGCTTCCACAAGCAACCGTAACTTCGAGGGCCGTCAGGGTGCTGGTGGCCGCACGCATCTCGTCAGTCCAGGCATGGCGGCTGCGGCTGCGATGACCGGCAAGCTCACCGATGTGAGAATATTCCTGGGACCGGAAGCACAAGCGAAAGCGGCTGCAGCACCGCCATTGAAGGTCCTGAGTCCGTACGAGTTCCTCACGGACCCGGTCTTGCCACCCCCAGCCCCTGAGGGAAGGACCTCCGCGTCGATCAGTGACCTGCCGCCTGCAGAGTCCGCCTCTTCGGTGCAGAAGTTCACGATCGTCAAGGGCATTGCGGCGCCCTTGCACATTGAGAACGTCGACACGGATATGATCATCCCGAAACAGTTCTTGAAAACATTGAAGCGCACGGGTCTCGCCAACGCGCTGTTCTATACCCTGCGTAAGGACCCTAGGACCGGAGAAGATACAGATTTCGTTCTCAACCGCGAGCCATACACGCGTGCGAAGATTCTTGTTTGCGATGGTGCGAACTTTGGCTGCGGTAGCTCCCGCGAGCATGCGCCGTGGAGTCTGTAAGTGGCGTGGCGTTGGGCGGTGTGATTCGAGCTCACGGACGCATTGGTTTCCAGGAACGACTTTGGTATCCGATGCATCATTGCGCCGAGTTTCGCAGACATTTTCCGTAACAACACCATGCAGAACGGCATGTTGCCAGTTGCTCTTCCTAAGGAGATCTGCAAAGAATTGACCGAGGACGCCGAGGCCGGTTTGGACCTCGAGGTTGACCTGGAGAAACAGGAGGTCCGCAGAGTGAACGGAAAACCTCCTATTCCTTTCACCGTTGACCCCTTCCGTCGCCACTGTCTGCTCAATGGCCTGGACGACATCGCGCTCACCTTGCAGAAAGTGGATGCGATCGAGGCCTTCGAACACCGGAGAAGTGAGACGTGGCCCTGGTTGGACGGGTTTGGGTACAAAGGAAAGATCCCTGTCGCTGCGAAACAAAGCAAAAAGATGGAATGGTGATAGTTGTGTCAGCGCTGTTCATGACCGTAACATACCTCGATGTATGATTCTTCACCGATGTTGGACGTAGTTACTCGAGTCTGGAAATGATTGACGTCCTCAAATGAACTGCTGAATGTAGCTTTGTTTGTACTGCCTCGCGGTACTGCTCCTGCTGCCCAGACGACGAGCATCGAGCACGTGGTGTGACGCGATGAGCGCGGTGCATTCGCCGCCGTCGAGCTGCTCCTGACCGCTTTGCGCTTGCTCAAACCAACGACCCTGTCCCGACTGGATGCTTGCGCTTGTATACTCTCTGCTCCTCGCGTAGCTGACCTTGTTCTCGGCTGCACGCGATGGCGGCTGCTGTCGAGACCCTTCACTACCCACAGACCCCTGGCGGCTATCCCGCAGCGAAGTCGGATGAAAGTTATGCGGCGAGTGGTATGCTTTTGTGCTTCGTCCACCCTTTCTTCGCACTAACCCTTGTATAATGAAGCCACTGCATATACGCATGTCCGTCCGAAGATGATTCGCCGCGAATCAGATCAGATTCTTTCGTATTATCAGTCCGACCTGGCTGGGCGTTCTGATTCCCAGCCGGCCCTCAATGATCACAATGAACAGCAACCAGACCCGCTGTCGGGCCTGAAACGCACACTCTCAGCGTCGACCCAGTGCTCGTCGTCGGAGTACTCCGCAGAGTCGCTCGACCGGCACGCAGCAGAGGTCTCCACGGACGACAGTGCAGCACAGCCCGCAAGGCACAGCCAGCACACTCGGCGGCCAAGTGTCCCGTCACAAGAGAGCATAGACCGCCGGCGTCTCGCTATTGTAGAGGTCGACCATTCTCTTCCACCATCCATATCGCGCAAGGGTAGTGGACGTTCAAAGGCTCATAATACGCAGCAGGGTGTGTCGCTTCCTTCTCAGCTGTTGTCGCGACGTGGTATACAGGTCAATAATCTCGCACTCGTTGCGCCTCCTGACGCCTCGCCTTCAACCTACACCGACCTCACCCCCCCTCCGACTGCGCCGCTTCCTGTGAGCCACAACTACGGCAGCCTTGAACCAGGTGCCGCTGCTCATCACAACCGCTCGGCGTCCGAGGCAGTTGGCGTCTGGGGAAGTCCGAACCAAAGACGGCTGAGAGACGTAGGGATCGTTGGTACGGGTACTGCGCAGGACATGGCAGCCGTCGCTACAAGCAGCAACGCCATTGGGCAACCATACCGCAGTCAGACATATACCGATGCTGGGGGCTTGCAAGTGCCTATCTTCCAAACACCCGCGAAGTCGCGTTCACCCTCTCCTGCTGCTCACGCGCTCAACACACCGGAATTATACGCCAATTCTTCGACGTCGTCACTGAGCCATTCTCTCCGAATCACAACGGCCGACGCACGCAGTACGGAAGAACGTGACCAGGCTCGTACACCGGCAATTGGAGAGGAGAAGGACATCCAGCAGCCCGTTGTAGGACCCGTTGTTGTCGAGCTTGATTCTAGTCAAGTTATTCGAAGGGCGGCTTTCGGCGGTATTTCTGCTAGGGTTGCTAACCCAACGTCGCAGTCCAGCGACGTCTCTCGATCAGATGTACCATATTCAACCGCAGCTGGTTCCACTTACTCCAACGGGCCGGCACATACGTCTGGCGCTCTGGCAGACATCGGCAATATACCGTTAAACGGTCCGCCACCGAGACCGCCACGTACGATGCGCACTCCTCTTCCTGGCACATCACCGACGCCACCAGCCATGGAACCTAAGCACGATCTGGACGCACTAAAGGAGGCTCTGCGACTTCCAAAATCTGTCTCAGTTGCTCTTTCGGCAAGGAATAGCCCTCGTCCGGAGAGTAATCGTTCTGACGTCTCGGACTCAAAATTGGGAGATGGGCCAGCCATAGACACGGAGTAAATATGCCTTCTTCTTTCATGAGACCATGTTAACTTTTATCTAGCAGTTCAGAACCTCATGCCGTCGCAAAACGCAGCCAGTCTGTTCACAAGCGAGAGGGTGCATTCCCGCCGTCGGATGCTTCTGCAACTCCAGAGACGTCACCGCAAATTGATCTGTCAGAACCCGACAACCTGATGGGGCGGATCTCCGCAGGCCCATCACCTCGCGCATATACACAGGAGCCCGAGGTCATTGAGGAGGACTCTGATCGTGATCGTGGTTCTGGTTGGAAACTGCATCGGGAGAACAGCTGGGTCAGCCTGAAGAGCGAGTCACAACGTGGCTCGTCTCCCAACGGCAAACCCGCTGGTACCCTTGACAGGCGAAGTATGTCTAGCTCTCCATCCCCTCTTCCTCCGCCCAAGACAGGCAATGGGACAGGTGGCGATGAAGTATGGTCCCCATCGGCTGGGAGTAGTAGCAGTAATCCATTTAGAGCCACGTTCAACAACTTGAAACGGTTTTCAGCTCTACCGCGGACTCCATCGCAGCTTTCGCTCAGATCTGCCAAGCGAGCTTCCGCTGATCACTCCTCACGAACCCCGTCGCCGCCACATACATCCTCCCCTACAGTGGATTTCCGGCGTAGAATCGTCAATGCATGGCCAGACGCCATGACGTTTCGAGATGTTACTGCTATAAGAAGCCCCCAAGAACGGTCGGCCGCTTACGCTAGGAAGATCAAGGAGTTTGCCATGTATGAGTCTGGGTTGAGGGATTGGATCCTAGCAACACAAGCTAAGAAGCGTACGTATAACTGTGCACACAAGTAGTTTCCTATCTAATAAGCGAATGAAACAATAGCATCTGCTAGCCGTTCTCCGCGTAACAGTCCAGCGCACTCAGGCACAGCGACTTCTCGAGCGATGCTTAACCCAGGAGAGATAGCACCGATTCCTCGCCACGTATCTGGAGGATCAATCGCCTCCGAGGCGACGTTCCCGATCCGCTCAGACGCGTATCAAGCAACTGATCTTTCAATGCGGCCAGACGACGATCTGTCCTCGACTAAAACTCCGCCCTCGTATCTGCCCTACCCATCCCTCGCGGCGGCACCGTCACGTAGCGCGACTGCACAACCGCCCGGTATGCGCACATACCAAGTACCCTTGTCCATCGGGCCCTCACGTTCAGGCACGGGCTTCTTTGCGTCCATCGGTCGGAAAGCAAGCCTGAAGAAAGATCGGGGTAACGGCTTCTCGCTAACTCCGTCGTCGCCCTCGCGCAACGTTCTGTTGAAACGCCTGCCCGATTCCCATCCGCCAACACGCCCGATCCAGGTGAATCATGCGCCGTCGATCCCAGGCGGCCCACGCGCTGTTCCAGGCCGCATGGGTCGGTCGCGTACCATCTCTGTCGTGCCCTCGGCAGTCCCAACGCCTGCTCCTATAGAATATGTGCAGGAGCATCCGAAGGGGCCAGTGCTGATGCGCAGCGAGACCCACCGCACGAGCTTCACGAGTAGACGGGCTTCCTTCTTCCATCGCTCTACTACGCCAGCAGCAGTCCAGCCAGCCGTCGAGACCACGAGCCCAGAATTCGAGAAGCAAGTCGACAAACTAGCAGACCTGCTTCCACATGCGGACAGGAAGGTACTTGCAGGCTATTTGCGCAGGGCGGGACAGGATGTGCTTGCTATCGGCCAATATCTAGAAGACGAAAAGAATGGAAATCTACGTTACGATTGATTTGCCTGCTGCTCCGTGTCTACGTCTTTAACGACCAGTCATGCTCCTACTCCGGACCCAGTCGATCTCTTGGAGGTAGTTCCCTCCCAGCTACGTTTATCGCTGTATGCTTTCGTACTTTGCTTCATCCGTACAGCAAGACTATTTATGTTGTACCAGCTCGCATCATGGACCTCTGCATCGTCTAGTACCTACAGTACTTACAGTAATGTATCAGTAACCTCATGTACAACTATGCTTGCGTAGCTTTGAGTTCGCGAACTATCCCATCATTGCTGCAGTCCCTGCAGGTCTAAATCCCCCGTTGGCTCGCTTAGTCGAAGTCGGAGCGAATGCTAAAATAAATCAAAGCAGTGAGTCGTGGGAGTATAACAAAATTGAAAAACTCGCCTCTATTGGGCCTGCCTTGTGCTTGCCAGCCACCCCCTCTCCTGACCGGATGAGTGGCTTGGCCACCAAGCAAACCCTCTACTTCGTTCGCACTGCCCTCAGAACCACTTGCACTCCGGAAAGACCGATCTTGCATGGCATTGAAAGGCTGACGCTGAGGATTTTGACGAGGCTGGTTAGATGCTATGTTCATTGGTCGCCACGCAGGCGCTTGCGGCATGGTACGGTTGATTATTGGGGTGCGTTGGATCTGTGAGGAAGACTTAGGCTGAGATCAGGCAGTTCGATGTGAGAGACCCACCCCGCTTGCTTCCATACTGTTCACGACAGCTCCAACATCGACCACGCCCGTGCCGGCACCCAGACCTCCAGCAGTTCTGAGTCTACTGTTCGTCTCGCCTAGTCCTTCTCCTCGTCCCACTGATCCAGCGACTGATGCACCTTCCTGTGCAAGTGCGTTGGGATTCAGCAGGGCCTTTCGTTTGATTCTATCAAGCTGTGACTATATGCGGTTCCACTTAGAGACACTGTGAAACGAGAGCAGTTTCGGATACATACTTTGAGCTTTTGATACTCCTTTTCTCGGTCTTTCAGCGATTCCTGCAGTGAAGAGGCCTTTCGTCGCTCAAGCTCGAGTTCACGCTCCAGCTCTGTAACGGTTGAGTGGCACGCTATGTAGATTTTGGTGATGGCTCACCAGACACTTTGTTATTCAATATGCTTATCTCGCCGTTCGCTAACGTGGCACTAAGATATATTAGCATGCATGTCAAAGTTCGATCATGGTACCTTCTCTGACTACATTGCCCAATTCCTTCTGTAGTTGCGCGTTCTTCTCGTTGACATTACGTATCACAGCCTGCTGAAAAGAGCTACAGTCGCGTTAAGTTTGGATCAATCAGTCTTTATAGCTTCTGCGTACTGCTCTTGATGAACTTGATATTGCCAAAACGACAATGCTCTATAGTGGTGCTAGTAGTCAATGAATATACTACAATATCAACTGCGCTAAAAGTCACCTTCCGCATATCTCAATGATTATGGCAGGGTTCAAACCGGAGAGAACGGACTAGACCCTGGTAAATTGCTGAAACAATAGATTTCGTGCGCATATACCCACTGTTTTATAGTCATTCGAAGGCCGGAGTGAGCAAACCTAGGTTGTTATATGTAGACCGGAAAGGACATTCTAGTAGCTTATAGGGACATACCACCACATCATCTCTTGCGAACCAGAATAGCACTTAGTAAAGACCGAACTATGAGGTGCCAGACGCTCACGGTTCTGTCAAGGATGTATCGCAGGCTGAAGCGTACTAGGAATCAGCGTTTCTTCTTATGCAAGTCAATCCTGATCTTCACCTGGACACAGCCTCGTTGCGTTGAAGAGTTCGTTTGCGCACTCAACTGTATGTGGTGAGCGATAAGCATGGTTGAAGTCTCTTAGACAATGTACCACAAAATATATGGGAGCCTTGAGGGATATTAGTAAAAACGGCTTGAAGACAGCAAACAGTCTTACACGTAGTCTAGAAACATGCATATACATCAATTTAGGTCGAAGATGGATGTAAAGCACGCGTACCACCACCGCTTTCTCTGTCAGAGCCCGTCGGCATGTGAGCCTGTTACACCTTAAGTTGTCCATAGTAGGTGATTAGAGTTAAGATAGGCAGTTTGAGCACTGTAAAGATGAGCGTATAGAGTGAGATTATTCTGGACGAGGGCGTGAGGAAGGAGTGGGGAAGGACGACGACTACTTGCTAGTTGGTCGCGCCCCGCTTGATTGGGCGCCCAATGAATCGCGTTTATCACGTGAGCGCGTAACCTCCCACTGCGAGACGAGAAAGCAGTCTTTAAATTTCGAATTGCAGGAATGTGAGGTATGCAAAATGCTATGCACATCGTCAAAATGGCATTGCGAGAAATGGGAACAGTTGTCCGAATGTGGTTACTTAAATATGTGCAGCAAGTCAGCAAAGCAAGTCAGAGCAGAAGGGACAACGAAACAAACGAATCTACGAAATCAAGGGCGCCATGCTGGCTGGCGAGGGGTAACTAGACTTGAAGCAGCAGACCGTGACATCTTCGTCGGTGTCTCCGGTCTATACACAGGTGAGTCTCGTTCAGCTCGCCGTATGAATTGAATAGCGCGCAACGGCGACCCCGAAGACTCCACTGAACGTGGGCTAGGAGTGGACACGGAAAATGAAGGCATAGATGAGCGTGGTTCTGGTGTACGTGGAGGAGATAGCGGAACACTGGATTCCCGTGCTTGCATAGCCTGAGTGAGAGTGGCTGAACTAATCCACTTCTCTTCCGATGGTTTGGCTCGTGGAGGTGAATCAGGAAGAAGCCGGAAGGCTTCAGCAAAATGTTCTTTGATGAACCTACGAAGACCGTTTAGCAGATATTTGATCACAGCGACAATGTTCACTCACTTCGACAGCTCTGTCCAGCCGCCGCCAACTCTGACCATCACAGTTTGTGATCGCAAGATGCGACAGAAGCAAAGCTTAGGATCTTCGTCTCCGATCCAGTACTTCCCGCTCTGATCTCGCCATGTCTCTTCCACAACCTCAATATTGATGTTGACAGGTAGACTGTTTACCACGTCGCCAACTGCTACGTCGAGTTTGTTCTTGGGGTTTGGTACGTAAGGCCGAGTCGGTGAAACGTTCTGCCGTTTTCTAGGCGGAGAAACCTGGGGGACTATAGGGAAAGATTGGCGCGGAGCGCGAGCCCATGACGAACGTGAGACGGACGACTGCGATGCATTAAGGCTTGATCGTGTGCGTCCTGATGTCGAGGCCTCTGAGAAGGTTGGTGAAGTTGCGCGACGACTTTGGGATGTTAGAGCTCGTGGTCGAGTCACGGTGGGCGGAGCAGCAGAAAGACTGGGACGGGCGCTATGCTTTTTCACCGTCGAAGGGACAGGTGAAGAAGTTGACGCTACGCTCGAGCTTCTTTGACGAGACGCAAACGTAGGGGTTTGTAGGCGGGAGAAGGTAGGCGTTCCATTGACAGGACCGGATACAGCACGCTTGCTGGATACAGAGGCCCTGCTGGAGGACCTACTAGGTCCATTTGTCGTACCATTTGATGTAGAACGACGAGCATGAGACGCAGGCGGTGCGAGGAGATGACCTCTAGGTCTGCTGCTATCACGTCTAGGGAACGTGGGAGTTCTCGTCGACGCGACAGAAGAGACAGTGGCGTTGGAAATAGCAGATGCTCTGCTACTTCTCCCCGAGCTCATGACACTAGGCGGTCGAGACTTCTGACCATTGACGCGATCGAGTGCCATAGCTTGCAGCTCTTGCCAGGTCTGCAAAAGGCGTTCGCGCTCCGAGACTGTGCGGCCATCATCGGCGAGGTCAGCACATTGCAAGACGAACTCGTCGATCAAGCCTCGTGTGAACGCTAAGCGAGCCGACATCTGTTCCTCCGGAGGCGTGGACGTGTCGGTAATGTATGTTGATACTAATGGACCAGCAGGCGGAGCCGGAAAGCTGTCGATGTGTTCTAGTAGATCGCTGAGCGCATTGTCACAGGCTTGGATGGCGATGAATAGACGGGCAAGTCGCTTGACTCTAGACATCCCTTTCAACGCAAGGGCAACTTCAGAGTGTAGAGAGCGTAACTCCGTATTTAGTGCTGGGTATTCCACTGTCCGTGGCAAATTCTCTGCCTCCTGCGAAATATCCGAAAACTCCTTTTCCAGATTTGCGCTATGCTGCGGAGTCGGCAGGGGCGCGGTATTTCGTTTATCTGGTCGAACGATCTCATCGATATCCAACTGGCGCAATCGCTTCCGCAAAGAACGAACTAGAGACCCAAGATCCGACAGCTCTTGTGGAATCGTCAGAGTAGACGGTTCCGGATTGAAGACATCTACCAGGACAAATTAGTATATAGGACGTGTAGTGAGTCTCAGATACGTACCCTCCGTATCTTCGCTCAGGGGAAATAAGAACTGGTCCGAGGCCACTCGCTGTATTGTCGCCTCAGGTGATTCCTGCTCATTACGAGACAGAGCGGTGAGTTTGCATCGCTCCTCCTCTGCCACCCACGCCTCGCGCTCAAGACGTTCCCTTTCCAGACACTCTCGCTCCAGGCGTTCTTGCTCTTCCTTGGCTTGAGCCTCCGCCTCTATCCTTTGTCGCTCCAGCTCTCTTCGAGTCTCCTCCGCGATCCTCACTTGTTCAAGATGTTGAAGGTCAGAGATACGTTCGGATAAAACCTCGACACTCTCTTTCCAATTACTAAACTGTTGGTCGAGGTCTTCCAGGCGTCTACGGCGAGGGCTTGACATGGCATTGGCGATCGTTGCATCGTGCCTGCTTAGACGAGCTTGTAATTGCTCCATGAGTCCGCGGAGATGGTATAGGGTAGAGATCATTCCTGGACCATACTGAGGGAACAGCTGGTCAACATCTCCCGCAAGTGTTGACAGCTGCTCCAGCGATACGGTATGTTCACTTGGTTCATCCAACGGTACTTGAACAGACGCAAGGGCAACACTGGCTTGACGAAGGGCATCAACCAGTGGAGACATCGCCTGATCGATCTCCCGAGCAAAACTTGCGATCTGTAACAGCTCTTCCTTCTGTTTCGCGGACTCTACAGCTCCGGTCAGCAGCATACTGAACGAATTTGCGTCTGTTCGAACAGCGCGATCCAAAGCGACGGGATCAACAGGATACGCCGTGAACGTCGCTTGCTGGATCATGCTAAGACTGAAGCCCGATACCGAGAAATGCCGTCTGGAGGGAATGTTGGGAGGTGGTGCAGAGCTAGTGGGGCCTGTACGTGTCACGAGTGGTATACGACATGGTAAGCCGTCGATGAATGTGTTTGCCGCATCCTGTAACGTCTGAAGATTGTCATCGCCACTTCGAAGTACCATAGAACGTTGGTCATCTTCGTCCCCATGTAGCTTCTGCTGGACCGCGCTGTCCAGATGCATCTTCAAGTCCTCAAGACGCATTTGCAGAGAATGTGCCTCGTCACGGATGATGGCCATCTCCTGCGCTTGCGTCCTGACAGAGATGGAGAAACGGCCCAGGCACTTTGCGTCTTCTAGGGCTGCTGCTAAAGCTGAAGAACAGTCGGCGAGATATACCTTGAGCCTGGGACCGAGAGAAGGCAATATGACGTCCAGGGGTGATACAACCTGCTGTTGCAGCTGCGAGCTGATAGTGTCTAGCTGTTCCGAACACGCCTGACAGTCGACATCCTTTGGTGGTAGAACAGAGGCAGGACTTTCGGGTGTCAGTGTGGCAACGTCCTGCTGGGTTTGTGATCTCCACATATCCCTCTTGATCGCATCGACAATATCAGTGCGTACGTCATCCAATTGTTCCAGGGTTTTGGCCATGATATCCCAGGTTTCTCGGACACGCTTCAGCGTGGATACGCGAACGACAGCGAGGTCCCGCGCTCGTGCGCACGCGGCACGTTGGGCATCGAGGAGGTCTATCGCCGCCACAGACTCGGACGCGAATTTGGGGTCAACGCCGGGACGCCCGACTACCAGGAGGATAGATCGTGAGCCCTGCAAAAGCACTCCTGCGTCCTGATCAACCCGGGCGAGCTCATCTAGGAGAGAGGGGAAAAGACTGAGGAACACGGAATGTTTCGTGCATTCCAAGCATTCTTCTGTCTCCAGATCAGGAGGGCTGCCATCGCCTGCAGTACTCTCTGTGCCCGTCTCTAGCCGCTGCAAGATGGAGCCGAATCTCTCTGTAATATCTGCGGCTGTCTTACACATCACCTCAATTCGCTTCACCGCCTCGAAGTTCGCATGGTACTCCTTAGCCGCTGCCTCTGCGCGTCGGGCATGCTCCACGGTAACGGCCAGCTCACTGGAAAGTATCTCAAGGATTGTCGCGTTGGTATCCTCCTGATCTTCGAAGAGGGGATGATATGGTCGAGGAAACCCGCTGTTTGTGGCGGAAGGATCGCCTCTCATCTCCAAGCGCTTGAACAGTGTCGCGCAGCGAGCCAAGAAACTTGTATCTTGTCGCGAGGTAGGCTGAAAGAGCTTCGCCGTCTCGATCTCCTCCAGCAGTGTCTGCGCGCTATTCTTGTCTTTGATCGTCTCAATGTAAATCTCATCAGCCCTGGCAACGTATCAGCAAACGGCGTATAGATGAAGATAATATGTAACACTTTTTCCACTGCATAACAACATTCATAACGAACTTGCCAATATCTTCCATGCCGTTAAGACCCTGGTCTTCAAGCCTGTCTTGTTCATCAAGAAGCTCGTCTGGGACGGGTTTGCGGCTCGTGTCGATGAGCTTATCGAGAGCCTTGCCCGCAGCGTTGATCTTGTTGTGTTTCAGGGACGAAACACGGCTGGAAAACCGCGCAGCATCCCGGGAGAGTCGCTCGGCAAGCTTAAAGCGTTCACTCCGGGATAGGACAAGAGACGGGAGAACGGACTCCGAAGTAGACGAAGCAAGAGACACTATCGAGTCCTTCCTTTTG
The DNA here is from genome assembly GCA_005298045.1 of Pleurotus ostreatoroseus. Lineage (NCBI taxonomy): Eukaryota > Fungi > Basidiomycota > Agaricomycetes > Agaricales > Pleurotaceae > Pleurotus > Pleurotus ostreatoroseus. The sequence continues at coordinate 73,551 of SWBT01000328.1, read as the reverse complement.
AGCGTCCTGGTAGGTAGTATTTGGGGAGACTGGGGAAATGGGGGCCCAGGATCCTCATCTTCGCTCAGAGAGCTGTCGTAGACGGCTGGGTCCCATCGACCGCGGGTATCCAAGAACTGTCGCAGGTCCAATAAAATACTCCGCAGCTCACGCCACGCACTAATGCGTCGCTCCTCCCAAGTCAACCGAATGCTGAGCAGCTCGAGGTTATCCGACCTGTCGCGCAGGAGATGGAGAAGTATGTCCAATTGTAAGATAGTGTTTAGGGTGAGCTCTATAAGATCAGTATCTTCGGGGGACAGGTTCCGCTGTGTGGCGGCTGCATGGTCCGGCGTAAACGCACGAAGTACTTGTATGGTACACGGCACGCACCTCTGGTGAGTTTCTTGAGCTTCGAGAGCTCCCCCGAATCGAAAATCTCAGTCTCCTTCTCAATCTTGTCGTGTTCGACCAACCATTGTTCCAGTTCCTCTTTGGACGGAAGGCCGGGAACTTCCTCCGCAGACGATCGTACAGCATCCAGTCCAACGAAAACCTCGACAGGTGGCATCTTCTCGAGGAACTTGGACAGATCTTCAGTCGCCACACACAGCCGAACGCATGCATGAGCCACACCTTGATCTTTTCTTCAATCCATGCCTTCCGCTCGCTGAAGGCTTGTAGCTCTATTACTTCATGTTGTTCCAGCGTCTGCTCCTCGTCGTGTCCTGTTCCTGACCTCTCCAGGATCTGGCGGCGCATGTGAGAGTTTTTCGGCCTCGGAGTTGCGTTAACATCGAAAGTGTCAGGGTCGAGCGTGCCAGCCTGCTCGACAAAACTGCTCTGAGGCGGCAGTACGCCGTTGCCGGAATACATTGCGGGTTACGATAACGATTCAAAGAGTCAAAGCAAGTAAGGAGACAGATTATAGAGTAGCATAGTGGGGATACGGCGAAAACGTGGTTGTGGTATGGCAGACAAGGCGGGTTGGTCGGAGCAGCGTTGACGAACGGAAATTGCCACTGCCTAACTCGCGGCCGCGCTGCAATACATTTGACCCCGAAATGATGCCCATCGAGTCCAGGTTCACAGAAACCTACAGGAACGTGGTCCTTTTTCATACAAGTCCATGGCAACGTCTAAACGAGTTGGGAGACCAGAATAATAGGTTAAGTTGTACTAGTAATGAGACAGCTGCCTAAGTATGCGCAGTGATGGGGAAGTACAAGACACAGAGACTACATACGCCTGTTGGTATGGTCAAATACAAATCTCATCAAGAGGAGAGGAGAAACCGAAAACAGGTGTTACAAGAAACGAACGAACGACGCAGCAGAATAAGGATAGAGTCCTGAAATGTTCGAAACGGTCCCGAAAATCAAACAAACCTACACACCAGACTGCAAGGACCTGTTCAAGCGTACAACATATGTCTTTCTGTACCGTCTAGCCAGTCCCTCAGGCCGATGTCGTCGTCCAGCGGTACGAGATCATTGTGCATGCTATCTCGGTAACGAAGGTTGATCTCCTCGTCGCCGAGTCTGACCTGAATTTTATCCAGTAGCTGCGCATACGTGATACGAGGAGGTACACGGATCGCAACAAGATCATTCTTCCTTTCGTGCATGACTTTGATTTTAATGAATGCAGTCTGGGGTATCGTGGCGGAAATTGGGGGGTTATTTGCATTGGAGTGTGACCGTGAGCGTCCTGAAGCAGCCGAGGCAACAGAAGGCGCCATCGAAGAACGGATGGGAGATGGTTCGGTAGATGACGCGACAGAAGATCTTGAATAACCATTCGCACGCGAAGGGTCGATTTGAAGAGAAGGGTAACTACTGTAGGGATCGCTCCTCCCGTCGGCGCGCGAACCCGGTCGCGAATACGCCCCATTGCCATTGGCTCGATATATAGAAGACGTAGTAGAGCCTTTGCGCTGATCCATGGGTGGACGTGAAGCGCGGTCGTATGCACCGTTGTGAGCGGACTCCCGATACGGATTGGAAACACCAGTTTCTGCGTAACCGGAATCGCCGCTATTGGATACGCTCATTCGGGAGAATTGCTGCTCCACCGGTGTCCCACCGAGCTCTTCTATTGCCGCGGTGCAAGGCTCGGTATCAACGTCTGCATCGCCCGGTTTGAGAGCTAAAAATCCTCGGACAAGCCTGTGTTCAAGGAGGTAACGGGCTGAGAAGCGCAGCTGACAAAGCTGACGAAGATAATCGTCCAGCTCCTCACGTCGATTCGCGGTGACTTCACTGTCGACGTGCGCAGCGGGACCAGGCATGTAAGGAAGGATGCGCTCTGCGCTTTGACGACCAGCTTCCGCAGGGAAAGTATTGAGCAGCTCGACCTGGAAATCGTAAAAATCGTTGTAAGAACGGAAAAGGACGAGCTGCTTCGCCGGAGGGAGATATCCCTCTGCGTAAGGTTGGAAAGTCGCATGGACACGGAACCAGTACTCGTCCATCTCGAAATGGAAGGACTTGACTTCGGCAGAAATAAGAATTCCGTGAGGAAGTAGATTTGGGGGTGACGAAGGGTGAGATCGTGGCTCGGGTTTCGGGGGAGAGTGGGGAGATGGACCTTGGACATGGATGGCAGGATCTTTCGCGGATGATACCATGCTTCCCGCTGAGGCGAATGAAGTCGTGTGAGGAGTGCCGGACTCGTCCAAGACGCCGAGCGATATGCTGTTCGCCTTATAGCTCATGATCGCTTTCTTCCACTCTTCCACCCGAGGTAGTGCTCCTGATTCAATGAGCGTTTCGACATCGTGTACGGGCTGGTTAGACCCCGGATCGCGGAGTTCCACGAAAGAGACGGGGATAAGCCCTGGGCGGCCTAGTTTGCCTATGGGTTTCGCAACGAACCATTCTCGGTTCGATTGGGCGACGACAGTGATTGCGTCGCCAGACTTAGCATCCAGCTCATCTGCCCGTTCTGCTGCGAAATCGTGGAGGACGATAGCGTAGAATGCCTGCATTTTGGCAGAAGTCGGGCTGTCAGGGCGGGCAGCAGAGTTCAGGTTGGGGGTCTTCGGCCTGGCAAAGCCGTGGAATCGATGAGTCTTGGATTGGCAGCCGATATCTAGTACGTACATGGCACCCCCTTTGGCGAACTCCTCGAAGTGACTGCAAGGGACGAGTCCCCGCGCACCAGACATGGGGTTATGGGCCTCATACCACTGCCCCTGTTTGGCGTCACTCAAAACATGGAAGAAATCCCCTTTCTCAAAGGAAAGCTCTTGGGGTGCAGAGGCTTTGTAGGGGGCGAGTGCACGAATGACCTTCTTGGGAGGCTGCATCGCGGTCGCAGGTTTGGAGATGGCTGGTAGAGGGCTAGTAATGGAAAGGTGAGACTCTTTGTGGTGGCCATTAAGAGATTTGCGTAGACTTTTCATGGCTGAGAGATGGAGGAAATAGACGAAAAATACAAGTAGATTGTCGTGAGGGGGCGTAAGGAAAGGCGTCGCAGGCGAAGGGCAGTTAAACATCCAGCCGACTCGGTTCTACTTGATCTTCACAGAGAAGCTTCCCAAGCGCGCGGTTCCCACGCCGCCAAAAACAATAAACCTCGCTGATCGCTTGCCAGATCTAGCAGCTGCCCTCTATTGTCAGATCAATCGATTGTGCACAGTCGGGCAGGAGGAGCGTCCCAGTCAGCCTAGGATGTGCCAGACAGCGACGAGAGGCGCGACGGCGGCGCACACGACGACCACAGACGAGACCTGTCTCATCTGCCAGTTGCCATGGCCGCCTGCAATAGATTTACTGTCTTCGCGTGGTGTCCGGTCAGTCGTGCCTCGTGCAGGCATCATCTTCAACTCAGGCTGCATCTCGATATCAGCCTTCCATGCACACAATATGTTTCCGGACGTGCGCTAGGTGATGAACATATCTGTCGTACGTGACAATGCGGTGATCCAGGACATAACACGTTACATATTAATACCACAGCTCTTCTCTGTTATAACGGCACCGTCCCACAGAAACAATACGCGTGATGAAGGATGCAGTAGACCAAAGATTTGTATCGCGTACATACGGTCCGAATTATGGCAGATCTGCTGCGAACAGTTGACGACCTCATTTGCGAACCAAACCACGGCGTTTATGCCATGTGTTATCCAAATACGCGTAAACAAGGCACTCACTCGCACAACCGCGGTCTCTCGTCCTCTCCTGAAGGATATTCTACAACACCGATAGCTGACCACCATGGCAGCAAGAAAGCTCCAATGTACGTAGATAATAAATTAATACGGATTGTCATCTGCTTACTATGCACCTTGCGCTTTAGCTGAGATCGACCGGACACTCAAGAAAGTAGCGGAGGGTGTCGAGCTCTTTGAGAGTATATACGACAAGATGCAAGCCTCGACGAATCAGACCCAGAAGGAAAAACTGGAGACAGACCTGAAGACTCAAATCAAGAAGCTTCAGCGACTGCGAGACCAAATCAAGACCTGGGTGGCCAGTAATGACATCAAGGATAAGTCCGCACTCCTGGATAACCGGAAACTCATCGAGACGGTACGTGCCCCCTAGGCTATATGAGTCCCCCTAAGTGCTCTGTTCTTCGGCTTGGAGAACGCTGGAACCCCAAATGCATTATCCTGTCGCGTCATACTTACCTACTCGGTTGCACAGCAAATGGAAAAGTTCAAGGCATGCGAGAAGGAGATGAAGACAAAGGCGTTCTCGAAAGAAGGCCTGATACAATCTGCGAAACTCGATCCCAAACAGCAAGAGAAAATGGAGACGACACAGTGGCTTCAGGGACAAGTGGAAGAGCTCCTGTTGCAGGTGGAACAGGCGGAAGCAGAGATTGAGACGTTGCAGGGGGGCGCAAAGAAGAAGCACAGAGGTGGCGCGTCGGCGGAACGCTTAGAAACACTGGAACGGATGAACGAGCGAAGAAAGTGGCATATAGGCAGGTTGGAACTCATACTTCGTTTATTGGACAACGGCAGTATGTCGGTGGAGAAGGTCAATGACCTAAAGGAAGACGTATCATACTTTGTGGAAAGCAACACGGTTCGTCTTATCACCTTCGTTCCTTCGATGATGTTTATTATAGGTGTCATCCTGGCAGGAGGAAGAATTCGACGAAGACGAGGGTATATACGACGAGCTGAACCTCGAAGAGGAAGAGGAGAAGTTCGGTCTTGCGAACGACGATGACAGTGACGAATCAGAGGAGGCAAGCGAAGGTAGGCTAGCTAACTCAACGGCTTGTGAAGCAACTGAGCTTAATGTAATCTTAACCAGATTTGCCACCACGGACACCATCCAAGAAGCAACATCATGATGACGAGAGCGTCTCAAGTAATAAACGAGATGGTAGTCCTGTGATGAAGAAGGCAACAGTAACGCTCCAGTTGAGAAGTGCGTATCCCCCTAAGACTAGCTGCAACATTCCAGCTGCTGAACATCGTTCTCGCAGAGCCCTCAATAGCCTCGGAAAGTAAGTGACTTAATGCTGTTCTACATTACGGGCTTACTCTGCCATGCAGCGACAAAACCGCCACCGCCACCAAATTTCGAGCAGAAACCGATGGCAAGCATTCTCAAAGCCGGTCTGGAGAAGCCTCGGCCAGCGCCATTACCTGCTGTTCGTTATGCGACCGTGGCACAGGCTGCGGCGGCACAAACACCTGCCGCACCAGCCCAGTCTGCATCAGCAACAACACAAGCGCAGCCTGCGCCTACTGCACCCTCAATACCGCCGTCATCCGCTGTATTGACAAGCGAACAAGTATCAGCAGCTACATCTTCGCCCAGCTTGACGCATCCTTCCGTAACAAGCCCGATGCTGTCCTCAGCTGCCTCTGTATCGGCTGCACCGGTAGACGGTTCAGCGTACGACTCTCCGGCGCTTTCGGAGGCAGTGTCTCCTTCGGTCAATGGACCTGCAGTGGCGGCATCATCGCCACAGCGTCCTTTGGCTAAGAACGGTAACGTGCCACTTGTCACGGCTCCTTCGTTCTTCTCATCTCCGTTCATCCAGCATCCACATCTCCAACAGCTGCACATCTGCCAAGTATAGTACGCAGCGTCTCCCTTGCTCATTTCCGACTACGATTAATCAAAACGACTCCATAGTCGCCTTCAGCGGAACCAGCGGCCGTGCCACCAGCTGCCGACAGCTCGCCAGAGCAATCCGCCCCCGCCACACAGGTGCCCAACCAGGCTCAGCCGGCAAGTCAACCACAAGCCATCGCCGCACCGAACGGATCATCAACGGCCACGGTATCAACACAGCAGACTCAGCCCGTTGTTCCACAATATCCGCCAGGCGTCAAGGCACCGGGGACGGAGCCGGTGATCCCGAGCTCCTCTCAGACCATTCGTCCGCCATCGACTGCACCACAGCAGATGTTGCCACAACAGCAACGGGGCAGCGTCTCCAACACCTTCCCGGGCTCCCTTTCGGATCTTGTTGTGTCCTTTGAGAACGTGAAACAGAAAGGTTCGTCGTCCATGTCACCGTCGTTGACCGGTATGAAGGGCCTATTTTATGACCTTGTGCTTTTTCTTTGTGGACTGCCTAACACTGTCTCCTATTAGCGCCGCATCGTATGTCTAACTTGGACCAAGTACATAAGCTGCTCGAGGGAAGCTACTCCAGCATGCCTCAACCTCAGGATACGGAAAAGTATGGTTGTATTTGGGTCTCATTCCTATCTCCCGGACTGACGTTGCTGCTCGCAGACCGAAGTACTATGTTCCTCGGAATCCTTTTCAAACCCCTGCATACTACCCGCAGCATCCTAACCCTGTTCTGAATACAGCCGCCATCTTCTCGCAGCTCGATGTCGAGACGCTATTCTACGTTTTCTACTTCCATCCAGGCACATATCAACAGTGAGTTCTCCGTGGATGTTCAATATGCCAGACCCCCAATGTCATTGTTTCAGGTATCTCGCAGCAAAAGAGCTGAAGAGGCAATCCTGGCGATTCCATGTTAAGTACCTGACATGGTTCCAGCGTCATTCAGAGCCACAAGCAATTACCGAAGAGTACGAGCAAGGCGTCTACGTATACTTCGACTGGGAAGGCTCGTGGTGCCAGCGGAAAAAGAGCGACTTCAGGTTCGAGTACCGCTACTTGTCCGAGGATTAGGTGTCGAAACAATGTCGACATAAGTGTATCACTACCCAGCAGTTTGCAGGCATAACTCTCCTTTCCTTTTCTTCGCCTTTCTTTCGTCTTCCGCTATCTTAGGTGCTCCTTCTAAGAAGGTCACCGCTTGCGTAGTCTTACCTCGCGGACAATGAAATTCGCCTTGTTCCTTCGTTTTATAAACCGTTTGTCCTTATTGTAGCAGCGAATCAATGCCATTAACGAGTTAGTAACCCACGTAACGTCTACAATCACTCGAGCGCGACGACAGCACCAAGATCCGTGAAGGTCTTCTTCATCTTCTCGGCGTCCTCCTTCGAAAGGTTCTCCTTCAGGACTTTTGGTAGCGACTCGACGAATTTCTTGGCCTAAACATGCAACAGGAACATTTAATAGGGTTCATGCGTGACAAGAAGGAGAACGCACGTCGATGAGAGTCAAGTTGGGGATCATCGCCTTCACCTCCCGAATAATCTTTGGCTTTGCAGCCGCGTCGAAGGACTCGAGCTTCACGTTGAAGACAGTCTTCTCCTTCGGCTTCTCCTGCATGAACCAATATATCAATGATAATCACGCCATTACAACTATTAGCACACGCACCTCCACCGCAGCCTCCTCTGCCGCAGGAGCCGCCGCCGCCGCGGGCGCTGCTGCTGTGGGCATCGCAATCTCCTGAATGTTCAAACGTGTCTAAGAGTATAGCAATGAATGAGTGATCCAAAGCGTTGTTGCGTTGTCGCACACCTTCAGAAGTGTCACGAGATCTGCTGCCTGCAGGAGAGTGAGACCGGAAATGTCATCAACGAGCTTGTTGAGTTTGGGGTCGGTGGGTGGGGGTGGGGGTGTTGACGTGGATGCCTCCGCTGCAGCAGCGGCGAGCCATCTTGACGAGGTGGCAAAGGAGCTGTGGAAGAGAATAACACCGCAGTTGAGTCGAACATGTGGTTGTGCACTGAGACCGTGTCATTCCGAAGACTACTGACCGGTTGAAGGACCGTGCGCGTGCGACGGCGCGTAAAGCAGATGAACACCGGCTCTGAGTTGAAGAAAGCAAGTGTAAGAGGAGGGGCTTTGCAGGTATACGTTGTGAATGCCTACCGCCATGGTTGCTGGATAGTGGAAGCACTCTCCGGCGGCGATTGGCGGAACAGAAAATGCGCCGTTGTTTGGCCGATGTTTGGATCCCCGCTCCAGCGCCTCCAACGACGCGTCGACAGGACGCGACTTATCGCGCGCTTTGCGTCCTTTGCCTACCAACCGTTCGGACGTCGAATGAAGATGACATCGATCCCCAATATGCCTCGTGTATATGATACTGGTCTATCAGGGAGAGTATTGATCACTGCGCTATCTCAAGAAGACAGATACGGGGCCTGTCAATCACTCGCCATGACTGCGAAGTCCTTACGCGCGTCCTTCCTTACTACAACTTGAACGCTGGACGGCTGAGGGCTTCTAAAGTACAAGAATCTCTCGAATTCTCAGGCTTTTGCGTCGTCGTACACAAAAGGTGACTACGCGTTTCTACCACCAGCAGGGATGACACGAGGCGCAGGCTCCACGTCGTAACAAACCACGGAACGAACGGCGACGTCAGGCTTTCCCGGTCCACCCTGAAGGCACAGTCAGAAGCAGTCATTATCACAGGCATTGCGAATAAAACTCGCCATGTAGGTGTAGGGGTATCCGACTACGAAAGGTACGGCATTCTCGATTTCCTTCATTTGTTCAGTGGTCAAGCTAATACTCAGCGCTTCGAGATTAGCCATCAAATGCTCTACTTTGCGCCCGCCGATGCATGGGAAGACATAGGGCTGCTTGTGAAGCAGATAGGCGATTGCGACTACCAAGAGTCAGTTTTGCAACTCCCATTATTGATACTGAATAGACTCACTAGCACGAATATTACCCGTGCCAATTTCTTTCCCCATCTTCTCCAGGACTCCGCATACCTTCTTCTCGATTTCGTTCCGGAGCCAAGTATCAGTGAAACCCGTACGCCCTTTCTCTCCAGCCTCCTCTCTAGCCTCCTCTTCTGCATCCGTCCGAACCTTGCCCATGCCAAGCGTATTCCAGGAGGTGAAAGCCATCCCTGTGTTGACGTTAAGACTTCAATGTTACGTCAGCTCTGAGCGGACCGACCTTCAGCTCTACACATGGGCAGAATGTCTCTTTCGACGTCGCGAGTGTAGACATTCCATTCTCCTTGATAAACCACAAACTGCGATTTACCGTGGTCCCTTGCATATTGATTGCATTGAGATACTCGAAAAGCGGGAGTGTTTGATACACCCTGTGAACTGGTCATGAGAAGTCAAGAAGCAAATAAAGCCAATGTACGCACCAAGTAGAGGACCTTGCCTTGAAGTACAAGTGTATGAAGTCCGTCCATGATTTCCTCCACAGAGGTGGTATTGTCGAACCAGTGGAGGTAGAAGATGTCTACATAACTTGTACGTAATTTCTTCAAGCTAGCTTCGAGACTGATCACCATAGACTTGAAGCTGTTGCCGGTGAACGCTACTTGTTGCACATCGGTCTCGTGACGCCTCCAGGCACCCGTATACTTAGTTATACGTGAGCTCGTATCGATGGATAAAATGTACGTGACTTATTACCTTGGTAGCGACTACGATCTGATCTCGTACGCCTCTCTTCTCCATCCATTCGCCTAGGATCTCCTCGCTCTCCCCACACTGGCTACATGGTTGTGAGCGATTGGTCAGTCAGATTTCTAAACACACTTACTACATATTGGCTGTGTCAATGAAGTTCCCTCCAGCTTCGTAATATGCATCCAAATATTTGAACGCCTCCTCTTTACTGCTGTCGCCCAGTAGATGGTTCCACTTTGTACCCAAGCTCATAGTCCCGATCTGGATAGGCGACACCAGCACACCAGCTTTGGGAGATAATCTACGGTAGCGACCCAAGAGATTAGGTGGATCAGGTGCAGGTCCTCGCGACATAATTGTGCAGCGGTAAATCAAGGACGCAAGTGCCGGGCTGAAGCACTCGTCAGACTCGGTTGATTAAAGCTCTTTATATCGTCTACATTATCCAAGGTTGGCGCTTCACATGCCCTTCCATCGCCGCGAGACTTGTCAGCTGTAGTGGCGAGCCTCCTGAGTTACACTGCGAGGCGTTTCAAAGTTCGTCAGACCATCTCACTGGGAATAGCAGCAGCTCATTGGCCAGTGATCATGTACTCCGTGATGCGCGGGATTTCTAGCGCTCATGGGACACGATCGGTTCGATCCGGTTTGGACGATACTGAGGTTCGGTTAGTCAATGTGGAAGAGTTGGCGAACGTCCAAGATGAACCCACCCGCCGTAGGGATTTGAACATGTAGGCCAGTGTCAAGTAAGCTCAGATTGATGTGGACACCACAGCGCCGCTAGACAAAATCATAACTCTTCTATGTTGAAGTACGCGACTTAACTCGAGCGTATACCGCGCCAGGGCCCGAAATTTGAGACTCGGGACTCAAGAGAATAGTATAAATTAGAGAAGACACTTTGTTTGCCAACAAGAAGACCTAAGAGGTAAATGAAAACTTGAAGTCGCTTGAGCTATCCGAGGCTTCCGAGTTGCCCAGCTTGCTCGCTTTCTTCCGCTCCGCCCTGATCGCCAGGCTATACAAGACGGTGGCAAGAGCAGAGAGACACGAAAACGAGATGCATATGCTGTACCCCGTCAGATATTTGGGAGCTTGGTTAGCAAGGAACGAATACGAAGCGATGATTCCGCCAGCTTAGAATTACGGTCAGCATTATCCGGAGACAGACATCGGGAACCGGCTTACTGTTGCCAAAACCGATCTGGAATCCGGTGGCGAGTGAGCGTTGCGCATGGCCCTGCACTGTGAGCATAGTAAGAACTAAGTCCGCAGCCTCACCAAGTCACCGGACGTACCATTCATGCCAAACCAGCACAACGCTAGTGGCATTGCCGTGTACGTACCCGTAGCAGCCAGGAAGAGCGCAGCATACTCGGTATTCGTCTTGTTGTGCACATTAAAGAGAATGCCGAAACCAATGATGCCAATCGCGGTTCCGAGCATCGTGAAGGCAAATCGATGCCGCAGACGATCTGAGATGGCTGAAATAGTCATGCTGAACACGAATGCGCACGCGTATGGCGGAATTGACAATAGCTGCGTCTGGATAGCGGAGTGGCCGTATCCTTGAATGATGGATGGGGCAAAGTAGGCTGAGAAGTGCTTGAGTACGTCTTCCCCACATTATTGTACGGCGAGACTTACCAAAGCTGTACGCAGGGACAATAAGACCGAAATACATGAAAGCGCCGAGGTAGGTCTTGTCTACGAGCAGTGTCAGTATGTCACTCACGAAGTGATGTCCAGCCGTATACTTACAATCTTTCAATAGATTTACGAAGTGCGTTGTCGTAATCTTCTCTGAGCGACCGGACTTTCCGACGTCGTCTTGCAATCTAGCTTTGACAAACGCCTTTTCATCTTCGGAAAGCCACTTTGCCTCCTCGGGGAAGTCTGATACAAGGAAGAAGAAACCTAAAGCCACGAGACACGATAGGGTACCCTCTGGGAAGACAGTCAGGCGTTATTAGATGTTGCTAGCACAGCACTGACCGAGTATGAAGATCCATCTCCATCCGCGCAGTCCCCTCATGCCATCCATGTGACCGATCGCGTACCCGAGCAATCCTGTAATACGTTTAGTGATTCAGGGTTCAGTGTCTACGAGCGTTGTAAACGCTAGTATACATACCTGCGAACGAACCGGCTAGTGTGTTAGACGAAAAGAACAGCGTGAATCGAGTCTGGGCTTCTGCACGAGTGTACCACCTGAGATAAAGTGAGTACCAAACGATCTTCGCCCTGCGATGCTCACTTACATTGAAATGTAGTAGATGCAGCCCGGAAACATGGCACATTCGAACATGCCTATCGCAAGTCAACCCTCGAAGTCGCATATGGAGGCAGCTGTCTCACCGAGGAAGAATCGAGCGGTCATCATGCCTCCGAAATTGCGAGTTAGGCCCTCCATGATAGTTATAAATCCGAATCCGAAAGCACATAGCGGAACTGTGGAGAAGAGGTCAATATGACAGCACGATGGCGAAATTTGTTGCGTACGCCATATGTGAGGGCGGAACTTCTTGAGAAGCATGTTCGCCGGGATATCGCATAAGATGTAGGGTATAAAGCTGGACAAGATATTAGTGACGGTCGCTAACGATTACAGCTCGACTAGATACTCGCTATATCGTAAGAATCGTGTTATATTGGTTTCCCACCAATCCCAAGTCCTGTTTGAGACCAAAAAGCGCTGCATTGGATATGTTTACACTGTCGCAGTTCAGAAGCATCGAAATGCGTGATCATATAACTGCTTACCGGTCTAAGAAGGTGAAGAAGTTCATGATAAAAACCAAGCCCACGATACGAAGATCCATCTTCCACAACATCTTGCGCTCGTTGATGTGTGGGAAGCGCTCTTTGAGACTACCCTCAACCTTCTCAAGAGAAGAGGCATCGTAGTCGAGCTTTTCGTCCACAGAGGATGTGGTCGGATGGCTCATAGACTGCGATGAGACTGTCCTGTGATCAGCTGGACACAGCATAACATCGTGTTAGCTTTTAGCTGCTGATCTGGGGAATTCATCACTTACTGTCCCCTCCTCGAAGTGAGTCCGACATTGGATCGTTGACAATGTGATCAGGGTCGGGCGCAGGACGGCTCAAGCTTGGGCACGGCAGAATCATCCCGCAGGCTCACCATCTTATAAGCAGAAGACCATCGGAAAAGTGCCACAGACGCTGACCATATAGTTCAGGGCGATAGGACGGAAGAAATGCCGGCTAGGGACACATCAAGCATAAGGACCGACGGCGGCTCTAATTTCAATAGAGTTTATACTGGCCGGTGTGTACGTACGTTCTTCCGTGATGCGTACATGCACGTTTTGTACACTCTTAGCCGCTCTGTTCTTCCAAGGAAGGATCGTGAACCTATCGAAGGATCGTGAACCTATCGTGAGATGCTTTCAGTCGGTCGCCATAGCGGCACTCACCAGGGAGAGAGAAAAGACGTCACGCGTTCAGGTCCAAATTCAGAGAAGCATGCAGTCCATCTGGACTCCTAATTGTAAGAAATCTTGGAGAAGATCGTATGTAAATGCTGTGGGAAGTAGAGTTGAGGGCTCTTGCTGGCAACCAATGGTAGACATCCATACAAGTTATGGTTATAGCCATTTGCAAGGCGTCGGAACTTTAGCCGTATGTTCCTGATACGTAAAGGTCTTCAGCTTCAAAGATGTACTGGGGAATAGGATGCTACGACCCACCTACGACCCACCTACGACCCGCCTAAACTTACGCTCGAAAGCCGATGCGGGGGCGTCTTTACGACGGGAAGTCTTTTGATCTGACTGACTGAACTGAAGCTAATGATAAACGGGTCGTTGAGCTAAAATATGAGCAGATCGGGGAAAGGCCGGGAACTAGTCCAAGTTTATGAGCCACAAAAATCACACGATAGCCGTCAGATCCCTATGTGAAAGAGGAAGGTAAGAGGAACATATACGGGCCCGTATCTTACATACACTGCACGCTACCAACCATCATTTTCACCTGAGGTACCTGTAATCCGGGCTCAAATCTCCAAGTTTCTGTTTATCCTCCCACGACAAATCAGACCCCCCATCCCCTCCGCGGTCTCTTTTTCGGTTCAACCAAGTGATGTGCAAGAAATACAGGCAGCAAGAGAGCATCGACAGACACACGAAAGACAGGCAGATGCTGAATCCGGTCGTGTATTTAGGCGCATCTTGGGCGAGGAACGAGTACGCGGCAACAATTCCGCCGACTGTAAGCGATGTCAGACAAGAGGCATCGCCAATGTTACAAGGAGACATACTGTTGCCGAACCCAACTTGCCATCCAGTGCCCACGGCCCGTCTAGAGTGTCCACCCACTGCGAAGAACCCGATATCAGTACGGCATCGGCGGAAGAAAGCCAGCAACCTACAATTCGTACTGAACCAACAAACAATTACTGGCATACTAGAGTATGTTCCTGCAGCTGCGAGGAACAGCGCTGCATATTGAAGATGCACGTTGTTGTGTACGACGAATAGGATAGCGAACCCGACGATTGCGATCGCAGAGGGTATAAGAGTGAAGATGAAGCGGTGACCGAATAGGTCTGATAGTATAGCAACACTCATAGCAAGTCCAAATGCACATGCCCATGGTGGGACAGAGAGCAGCTGGGTTTGTATGCTAGAATGGCCTAGCCCTTGAATGATTGCTGGGGAGAAGTATGCTGCAGGACGATTGTTAGAAGGCTACGTTTAGGTACTTTAGTGAAGTAGCCTACCATAGCTGTATGCTGGTATAATGAGCCCAAAATACATCAAGCCACCAAGAAGGATTTTCCCTGAAGGGCAGACACGTTAGATATGTCTGGGATATAGCATAGTCTACTTACATTCTTTGATAATGTTGAATACATCTCTGACTTTGAGCGGACTGTGGCGCTGGGAGTCTCCAACATCCTCTATAAGTCGGGCTTTGACAAAGTCGCGTTCGTCCGACGAAAGCCATTTGGTTTCTTCAGGGAAATCAGAAATCAAAAAGAAGAAAATGATGCCAACAACGGCAGTCAATGTTCCTTCTACGATGCCGACGTTAGTAGGATAGATATGAACATGAGCTCTCTTACCCAGGATGAAAACCCAACGCCAACCACGGTATCCTCGCATACCATCCATCTTTCCGATAGCGCTTGCCAACAGCCCTCCGAAAGCACCTGCCAAAGTCGTGGAAGAGAAGAAGAACGAATAGCGTTTCTGAGACTCAGAACGTTTGTACCACCTGTCTTGGGATTAGTTGCGGACGTAAAATGATCACGATAGACATACATAGATAGGAGGTAGAAACACCCCGGAAACATGCCGCTCTCGAAGAGGCCTGACTCGGTAGTTAGTATCCACGTGCCTTCGAAATGAAAGCATGCATACCTAGGAAGAAGCGAGTTGCTATCAGTCCGCTGTAGTTCTGTACGAGACCCTGCATAGCCGTAGTAAGGCCGAAGAGAAACATGCAAGCGGACACTATTCAAAAGCTCAGTTCATGCGATACATGATTTGCCGTTGAAAGAACGTACACCAGACATGAGGCTTAAATCGTTTCATAAGACTATTTGAGGGTATCTCGAATAAGACATAGGGCACGAAGCTGACCAAGATAAGTAAGGGACCGATGCGCCGAACATCATCAACAATACATACAATATTACTAGGGATGTATTATATTGGTCGCCTTCTAGCTTCAAATCTTGTTTCAGGCCGAATAGAGATGCATTGGATATGTTGACGCTAGAAGACATATTAATCTGAGTGTCGCCGCGAACGGACGATCGCACGTACCGGTCAAGGAACGCCAGCAAGTAGAGGATACATAGTACTGGCACTAGACGCAAGTCGATCTTCCGTAGAAGCTTCCGCTCATCGACAGCCGCGATTTCTTTGTGTTTAAGACTGCTGTCTTGGTCATAAAGGCGTTTCTCGTCATCGGGTGCGACCTCCGCAAGAGAGGTGGTTGGAACTGGAAATAGTATGTGAGACTCAGCATTCAGTACAGTTTTGGTTTTTCGAAGGTGACTCACGCTTCTCCAAGCTCATCGTGTGTGAACCGCACGATGCAGAGTCCTGAGGGAAAGTGGGAAAGAGGTCTTTGATAACATTGCCGCTAGCCACCATCTTTTAACGAGAGATCGGAGATGGAGTCAAGTTAAATCGAGTAGAGCGTTTCGCCCATTTGGAATATTGACGGCAGAAAATGGTCAGCTGCATCATGCGGGGAAGCCACAACCGACGAGCGAGGACGAGTCATGGGGCAGGCACAAGCAGTAGATTTGGCGCTAAGGCGGGGGTAGTATGATCTGGAGAAATTATGGTCTCCGCAAATTGATTGGATTGGACACAAGGAATGTCGGTCCGCTTGCATGCTTGTCGGCAATGTTGACTCACTCGAGAGCGTAGGTGTTGGTGTGCAGCTTGAGACAAGGTCTGAGTTTGTCACAAGTTGCGCCATTGAAAACGAGTCACCTTTAGCGCTTGAAGTATTGTCGAGGAAGTGCACAGTGCGGGTGGCCGATCGTACGCTTTGACGGCAGCGGTCGGAGGAAACGTTGACTGTGGAATGGTTCGAAATGGAACGGAACGAAGCAGTTCATGTGGAGTTAGAATAGCATGGCAGGAAGCTCTTCGTGGAACTTCCGCAGATCCCTACAGAGTTACGCTCAGCAGCATGCAGCATATCTAGGAAGGTACAACTAACAAAGACTAAGGGCATCACCCTATAATCAAATTGGAACAATATACTCAGTAAATGGAGTCCGATGATCGAAAGATGAAGTAGTCACTCAGTTGAGAGGAGAGCTCAGTCTTTTATGCAGCCTCTGATACCGGAGACTCTAGCATTGCACTGTCCTCGCTTTCGTTTCCATCAGCTGCGCCCGGGACCTGGATTTTCAAGTCAGGTTTAGCTACATCGCCATTGTGATGTTCAGAAGCCTGGGTGATGACAGGCAGTGTAGTGTGATCTTGTATGGCAGTGTCAATATGAGGGGAAGCCGTTGCATTGCCGTCTGAATATAGGAGAAATACGTGAATTAGCCCTCCAATGAGAAACATAAATGACATGCGTACGTACCTGTTCCAGGTTTGCCTTCGCGATCTTGCTGGAGAATCTTTGTGACGTGGGTACGGACTCTTCCTGTGAAATCAGGGTCGGAAAGTGTGGTTTCTTGTACCTCAGAGACGGCACGCTCTATGATCGGATACCTAGAGTAAGTCAGATTATCGTTTGCACGAGTGAATGAGTAAGATTGACCTATTCAGGTCTTGCATTAGTTCTTTGACCATGGATGTCTCCGGTAGTGTTTTCACTTTGCTGTCAGAAGCGAGTTTTTGTCGTGCGACCTCCTCCACGCGAGACACGAACGACGCATAGTTATCCTGGCAAGATTTAAGTAAGCCTTTTCGGGGAACACGAAGGTGGCCAACACACGCTGTTCCGAAACTGAGCAAGTAGCTCGCGCCTCAGCCTGTCGAACTCCCCAGTCTTCTTGAACCTACATATAGACTTCTGCTCAGCAATCGCTCATAAGACGATATTCTGAACACCTTACTCATCGACCAGATGCGTGGGATTAATGATAGGCATTCCGAATGGAGATTATTTCGGAGCATACGGGCTTACAAGAGGGTCGGGCAGTGGTGATGGTGGTACGAGGACAAGTCTCATGAGAGTGGGAATTCGCGTCGGTTAGCGCGCCGGCCTCTTTCATACGCTCGCGTCCGACCGCGCCGACTCCCAAGGTCAGGCAATCATGCTTCCCACTTTTGCTTTCTTGCTTTACGTGTCGTTTTCTCAGTACTCACCTTCTTGACTGTCCACGTAGTTCAGGATCGCGTATCTGGCCGTTCAAGTACGAGACAGTGCATTCACGAGAAGTTTTACGAAACGGCAGACGACTCGACGATGTCTAAATTCCCTGCCCTGAAGAACGACCTTCTGTTGCGTGCGGCACGCGGTGCGTATTATCACGAATGTATACATGCAATGTGAAGCTAAACAGATGTCTAGGCGAGGAGACCGAACGCGCCCCAGTATGGGTCATGCGCCAGGCAGGAAGATATCTTCCAGGTATGTGCCATATTCGATCACAAATGACAAGTTCACCAAACATATCCTAGAGTTCAGGAAGGTCCGCGAAAACCATGAGTTCTTTGAAATCTGCCGTACGCCAGACCTTGCCACAGAGATCACTGTGCAGCCTATCCGCCGCTACACGGGCCTAATCGATGCCTCCATCATCTTCAGCGATATCCTCGTCATCCCCCAGGCGATGGGCATGGAGGTTCAGATGAACCCCGGACCTTTCTTCCCAGATCCACTCAAGACGCCGGACGACGTGAAGAAGCTGCAGGAAAACGTAGATGTTCACAAGGAGTTGGGCTATGTGTTTGAGGCGATCACGCAAACAAGGAAGGCGCTGAACGGAGAGGTACCTCTTATCGGTTTCTGCGGTGCACCGTGGACTTTGTTTGCGTATATGATTGAGGGTGGCGGGAGCAAGACGTTCCAGAAGGCCAAATCCTGGTTGTTCCAATACCCAGAGGAGTCCAAAGCACTCTTGAACCGTATTGCAGACGTCTGTGTCGATTTCCTCGTGGGGCAGGTTCAGGCCGGTGCACAAGTAAGCCAATATTCATGACTCTTGTAACCAATCGTTCACGCAACTCTGCATAGTTGCTGCAAGTATTCGATTCCTGGGCGGGCGAGCTGGCACCCCACCATTTCGAGGAGTTTTCTTTCCCCACTCTGCAGCGTATCTCTGCAGGAGTACATCAGAAACTCGCCGCTGCCAACATCCCAGTTGTCCCTATGACTCTCTTCGCCAAAGGTGCCAACTACGCTCTCGAGCTCCTCGCCGCACAGGCTGGGTATGACGTACTCGGCATTGACTGGTGTATCGATCCCACAAAAGCGCGTCAGCTCGTCGGTGACAAAGTTGCACTCCAGGGTAACATGGATCCCAATCTCCTGTACGGGGGCAAGGAAGCGATCGAGAGGGAAGTCAAGCGTATGTGCTTGGGTTTCAAAGTCGGCGGGAAGACGAAGGGATGGATTGCAAATCTTGGGCATGGAATCACACCTGCTGTGGACCCGGAAGATCTCAAATGGTTCTTCGAGTGCATCCACAAGTACTCCAGCTCATAATGGTTGCAAGCGTAAGACGGATGTTGCACGTATACCGATAAGGGGAGACGTCTGTAGTTTCTATTTAACCCGTATATCTACATAGCGGAAGTGTGCATGCATGATACTATATAGCTACATGGATGAGTTGGAGTGGAGTGTCTGGGCGAGGGGCGTGCATGCTAGTCAAGGCGAGCGATAGTACGTCTAAGATGAGAGTAAATTTCAACATACGACAGATGGGGAATATCACGAGATACACAAAAGACAGCGAATATATGACAAACGACGGAAGTTAACTGAGATGAGTGAAAAGATATTGTTCAAGCCATCCCCAACATTAAACCCCAATAAACTACTGACCAGCCCTCCCTTCCGTTCAGGACCAGCCTGGGCGAGCAGGGTTTAAACAACGGATAGCAGCGATTTACGCTACGACATCCGCAGAACTAAAGCTGCTTCTTCTCCGCCTCGTCGGCCTCAACACCGGTCGTTCCGACTTGGTCCTTGGGACCACAACCGCCGCGGAGTTATTCGAAATCCACTCTCCCTTCGCCGCACCGCCGTTCCGGGCCGGCTGGGTATTCTGGTTCTGGTTTCCCCGCTTCGACGAGGCGAGTGTCGGGAGCCGTGAGGGGCTCGGAGATGCGGGTCGCCGCAACCGTCTCGTCGTAGTCGCCGTAGGCGCGTTGGCCGCCATCTTCGCTGCCGCAGCCGCGGTCCCCCGCGCCGTAGTCCCGTTCGCCAGCCGCGGAACCTTACTCGGCGCCTGGCCGTTTGGGTGTGCCCTCGTCGTCCGTGTCGTGGCCAACGACGTCGCCGGGCGGATAGCCGTCCCGGGCCTGCGGTTGTTTGCGGCTGCGGCCGCCGTCGAACGCGTCACGCGCGTCGGGCGCTGTTCTGACGCGGTCACGCGAGCACCGAGCGGACGTGTCGATGCGGGTTTGGGCCGAGCGCGGCGCGTCGCAGATGGGGCGACGCCCAAAGCGGGTAGTACGTCTTGTTCCTCGTTTGCATCCTCCTCGTCCGAATCCAGTACGTTGGAAGTGCGTTTGGTTGCAGGTGTCTTGCGAGGCTGTCCTGGCGGTGATATGGCCGTAGCGCGTGCCGCGGCCATCGCTATGTGACGGTGAGGTGTTACTGGTGGAATCGTCTTTGGGGGCGGTGTGGTGGGTACGACAAGGGTTATCGCTGCGGTCACAGTGTCGGGGGCATCTGTATCCATCTTCTCGTCTTCGTCACTCTCCGCAGGGGGTGTGGCAGGAGTTACAATCTCCGTCGTAGTTACCAGTGGCATTGGCTGGGTACTCCTTCTGTATTCGTCGACAGCCGCCCATTGTGCCCACTGTATCTGCTTCGTGTACATGTATTGTTGCTGAGGTCCCACGACGCTACCCGGTCGGACGATCCGCATGAATGCGATAGCTTCCGGTGCCGTGAAACCATACTTCCAAGTGAGATAAGCACCAATGAGTGTACCGGTTCGACCAAGACCCGCTTTACACTGAACAAAAGAATTACAGCGTCAAACACAAGGATAATGCAATGATTGCACTCACGTGTACGGCGACCACACCGCCGGCTTCTACAACCTCGTCTGCCATATCGATGAAGCTTCTTACAATGTCGTCCGTGGGATTCGTACCATCGTCGAAGTAAAGCTCGGTGTGATTAATGCCGCGATCCAAAAAGACTTGACGGTCGTATAAGGGGTTATTGAGACGTACTACAAGCTTGACGCCCCTCTTCTCAAAGTAGTCCAAGCAGTTCTGGAAGGGTATCGGGAGTTTCCGTTGCAAAGCCAGCTCGCTCTTCACTGGTGAGGCTGGTGCTCCGCCAGTCTGCGATGTCTCTAAGGTCTTTCTTTCCCTCTCCCTTTTGATCCATATTGGGTCCACCGGAGAAGCGAAAGCGATGAAGTTCGGGGTGAGCCAATTCCAGTCACCATTCTCTACCTTTTCGTAAAACTCGTAGTCGTCCACATCAAACTCATTCATGTCGCAGAGTCCGTTAGCCATCGCCTTCCAGATGCCCCAGAGACAGTCTTGTATACTCAGATTGAAGTCCGACCGGCCACGCCCCGCATCCCTGAATGGCATGAACTCCACTTCTGCGATAGGGTGGAAGGCCTCCCACGGAGGGCGTCGTTCTACAATCAACTGGGCTCGGGGGTCAAGTACAGAACACAGCATATGTCCAAGATGAAACGTACGATATACAGCGCCATCAACAACGCAGCGTTTGCTTTTCGACGCGGGTCACTAGAGGAATACAGCACGAGCCTATGCGACGACAGATCCTTGTCCTGTAAAGCATGAGAAATTTATTTCAGCATGATACAAAATTTTACGCACTTGAAGGAGCTCATGGATAAGTATACACGCTTTGTAAACCATTGATAGGTTTAGAGGTCCCCAATCTTGGAAGAACGAGAGATAGTGCATCTGATCGTCGACAGTAAAGTAGTAGTACTTTGCGTCGTCGTCAGGAGTCGCAGATGTACTTGGCTGAGGCGGACCACGTATTGCTGGACGACTATCGTGGTCATCCGAAGAGGAGTTCAGGGTTTCCGGGCGCGGCGGAGGATGAGGGAACGAGGTGAAGTACAGCCTGATAAGGAGTCAGTAAAAGCGTGTTTTTCAACGTTTTTGAATCATACCTGCCGCCAAAATGGCTTAAGGGTTCACAAGGAAGGGGCATGATGGCGGTAGGGGAAAGAGGGAAGGACGATGTCGGTGCGAGAAGCAAAGCCAACGCTGCCTGGTTGGGGGGCTGCAGCCACGTGGTCTCGTGACGCGACACGCGGCGTCGGGCGCCTCTCCAGCGGTGCATGACCGTGTCAGCCTCAAGGCGACAAGGCGAACCCTGAGTCGTTCAAGCGTCCAGGAGGAAGGGTCTTAATTCCTGAGAGGATGAAAGCATTCGCGATGAACTAAATTTCCGTGTTGCTGAACGCCACGACGATTCTTTTAGAGGCAGAATTCTCCTTTTGTTCATAGCCGTTGCGAACATCACCCAGTCGGGATCTGAAGATTATACTAACATGTATCTTGACTGTGGCCATAGCCTGACAGATTGAGACACGGTATGCGAGATACACTATTTAATTATGTGCGTGTGCCAGGTGTCGACGATACATCAACTATATGTATTCATAACGTGGTGTCAGGGAGGAGTGGAAGCGGATGTCTCAATATGGTTATTCCAGAAAGACTGAGGTATCCGAGGAAGCGTTGCTTGACCTCTACCACCATCCCCCGCCGTGCCTCACTAGGCTGCAACCATCCGCAACCAAGTCAGGGCATCTTCTAGTCTTTTCATTCGCCATCGCCAAACTACTGGACATCAGTGGCGCGTCTAATAACCCGGGGACCGGTACGTGTCGCGTCGAGGCGCGTTTTGTTTGCACGCGTCAACTGCCCTCAGCTCAGGACCATCATCACTCATCCAGCCAACTCAAGTCCCCCTTCCCACCCTATCCCTTCCCACCCGGCTCTCCGTCTTATTTACGCCTCATACTAATTCCCGACACTCCTTAACGCCAACCCCCTGACTAGCAGCCATGCCTGCCGATAGTCAGATATTCAAGGTCGGTACATCGTGGCGAACCAATCCCCCTGTCTCTGACGTCTCCAACAGGCTACTTACAGTGGCATCCCTGTATATGAGATGTGAGAACTAGAAGCAAAATGTGCATGTATCTTGTTATTAATAAGCATGGGCTTAGGATGTGCAAGGGAGTTGCCGTCATGAGGAGACGTGAAGACTCGTGGCTCAACGCGACTCAGATACTGAAAGTTGCTGGTTTTGATAAACCACAACGAACAAGAATACTGGAACGCGAAGTGCAGAAGGGCACACATGAAAAAGTTCAGGGTGGTTACGGAAAGTACCAGGGTGCGTAGCCAGCTACCCGCAGCATCATTCCCCTTGACCAGAACTATCAGGTACTTGGATACCACTTGACCGAGGCATCGCCCTCTGCCAACAGTATAATTGCGAGAACCTCTTACGACCTATCGTCGAGTTTCAGCCCGACGAGAAGAGCCCCCCTTTGGCCCCCAAACATCTTGTAGCAGCACCCACTATCGCCAGTAAACCCGCTACTCGTCGATCGGAGGTACCCATTGCCCCATCCGCTGTTAGCACCCGTTCGTCGCGTAGAAATGTAAGGGGCGTCGGCAATATGTCTGACAACGATTCTATGTCCCTCCGAGGATCTGACGATGGTTCTATGACGCCTTCGCCGTCCGAAGCGTCGTCAAGTTCGCGGACTCCATCTCCTATACGGAGTAGCCCGGACCTTCGTTCTATCTCAAATATCGAGGATGACGATCGTTCCCCTTCGCCGCCCACGCATCGCAAGCGCAAGTACCGTCAAGACGGTTTGGACAAGGATGTTGCCACCATGGGCATCAACGGTTACCCCATGCGCGACCCGTCCTCTTACGGTGATCAAATACTCGAGTTCTTCATATCCGACACGAACCAGACTCCTCACATCCTCATCAACCCGCCTGCTGATTTCGACCCAAACATGGCTATAGACGATGATGGGCATACTGCGTTGCACTGGGCGAGTGCGATGGGCCGAATTCGGGTGGTCAAACTCCTTTTGACAGCAGGCGCAGATATCTTTCGAGTGAACAAGGCAGGTCAAACGGCGCTCATGCGAAGTGTCATGTTCGCGAACAATTACGATGTACGCAAGTTTCCGGAGCTTTACGAGCTTCTACATCGTTCTACGCTCAACATCGACAACAACAATCGGACGGTATTCCATCATATCGTCGACGTCGCAATGTCGAAGCAGAAGACACACGCTGCGCGATACTACATGGAGACCGTACTCAATCGTCTGGCCGCCTATCCTCAAGAACTTGCCGATGTCATCAACTTTCAAGATGAAGATGGCGAAACAGCTCTTACACTCGCCGCCCGGTGCCGTAGCAAGAGGCTTATCAAGCTGCTCATCGACCACGGCGCGAACCCGAAGATCAGGAATCGCGACGGTAAGAGCGCGGAGGACTATATACTAGAGGACGAACGCTTCCGTTCTTCACCTATCATTCCTATGCGTGACGTCAATGCGCGAACCATGCAGCCAGTTTCGCTTGGACCATCACCATTTGCAGCATCACCTTTCCCCTTCCCTCCTGCCAATGGTAGCGATCGGCCTTCGTTGCATTACTCTTCGGCGGCGCAGAAGGCTGCGACTCGGTGTGTCAGTGAAGTAGCAACACTTCTTGATAGCCTTGCAGCGTCTTATGACCAAGAGTTGCGGGAAAAAGAGAGAGATATGACCCAGGCAAACGGACTTCTGCAGAATATTCAGACAGAGATCCTGGAAAGCCAACGCTCCGTAACTTCGCTGAAAGCACAAGCACAGCCATTACAGGAAGCGAAGGATCGACTGGTCGCTTTGGAGGGAGAGCTGCGAGCGAAGATGGGGCGGCGATATCGGTATGGCTGGGAGAAATGGATCAAGGACGAGACGGAGCGTGAGAAACTGCTGCGGGACGCGTCGGGCGGCGAGCTTCCTGTACAGATGCAGACTGATGGACCCGACAGCCCCCTTCGCGCACCCAACGGCGAAGACGTTAGCGATCTGCACGCGTTATACCAGAGCGTGCCTACAGACCCAGAGGCGCTGAGCCAGGAGTGCGAGCGCCTACGACAAGAAATCCAAGAACATGGCAAGCGGCGCGCGGAGCTGTTCGACGCGTTGGTGGCGGCGCAGGCGGATGCGGGTACGGGCGGACGTATGGCGGAGTACCGACGTCTCATTGGTATAGGGTGCGGAGGCGTTGCGCCCGGCGATGTCGATAACGTCGTTACTATGTTGCTCGAGGTATGTATGGCGTCGATGTAATGGCACGATCCGTGTGCTGATTCTCTCTAGACTCTTGAGTCCGAGGAACCCAGCGCGTCGATACCATGGAACGCGACAGGCGTGGCGAAACAACCTTGACCCACGTTCTTGATCCATGGTACTTGAATTCGGATTTTTTCAGGAGTGTGTTTCCATCTTGATGGCCTATTTATCGTTTCAGTATGATATCGTTTTGTATCAATAGCTCGGATATGTACGTTCAAGAGACTCACCCTGCGACCGTTTATTGCAGGATAGGACTCGTCGGGACTTTCTACACGACTGAACATGACCGTTACGATCATTATTCGGATGTAGCGAATTCCATTTTCAATATACTTTGTCAACACTAACGTGCTTTAAAATACTCGAGTGTCCACCGTATAAGATGGTCTCGCATTTCTCATTGGGTTCAGATATCCCAGGAACGCGGAGTGCTTGTGTCACCGCGCTTTGTCCGTCTTCGCGCGACAGAACCGGTCAGTATTAGAGCGCCCGTCTCTGTAGTCTCTGTTCGTGTACTCCCAAGTCCTCCGAGCCGCTCTTCGCTTTGTCCGACTTTCCAAGACCGCCGCATTCCTACCCTCGCGAGGCTCTTGGTGTGGTTCCCGAAGCACCATGCCCGTCCTCTACCGGAGGTTCCAAGCACTACTTGCTGCAACCGAATCGCCTTGGACAAGAGACCTCCGACATGTGAAGTCAACAATCCCGAGGTTCTGGTTGAAGTCTCCGCAGGGAGGCCCGTCTGTCTCTGCTGTGAAATTCCAGAACAGGATCAAGTGGTGGAATATCGTTCCTGGTGACCAGGTCCGTGTCCTAGGGTCGAAAGATACGTCGCTTCGGGAGGTGTATGCCATCAACCGACTGAGCAATCGGGTGCTGCTAAAGAAAGAGCGAGTGCGTCGCATCGGTTTCTGGGAGGTTTGTATTTGCTGATATGCTGCTTCTTGCTAGAACAAAGATACAAACACGCCTAAAGCCCTTACCCCGACTGATTCCGTACATTATTCGCGGTGTCAGTTGTACATTGGGGACCACGAATTTCCACCCTCTGAGGGAAGCATAGAGCCACGGAATATCCCGTAAGTCTTCTCATCAAGTAACATGAATATTCACTGAGTCCCATTTGTAGAGTGTTCGCGGCACGAGTGGGCATGACCACGCCCAGATGGGCTCGCGCAGCGCACAGATATGATTGGACGCGTTTTGCTGAGAGCACAGTACCAAGGCTTCCCGGCTGGATTCCAGGGTCAAAAGAAAGGATCTCCATTGCATGGCCCAAACCAAGTCAACGACCCGAACAGAAACGTACGTCTTGACTGCTGCTACTATCTTGCTCAGAGCTCATGATGCGTGGTAGCTACCGAATATGACACCCCGCTGGAGGTCGTTGCGGAAGTTACCTACAAGCCGGCCCCCGTCCCCAAAAATTACAAGAATCACCCTCCGAAATCGCTATCTGAGCACGACTACATTAAGCTGCTGGGTACCGACGAGGATACGACATTCCCTGTAGAGATTTACGTCGCGAAGGAGCTCAGTAATCCTCACTCGAGAGCTAACAAGCAAAAGCGTTGGCAGGAACGTCAAGAGACCAAGAAGGAGTTGCTACGCACTATGACCTGGAAGGAGCTTGAAGATCTAAAGGGGCGGACGAGGAAGGAAGCTCGTGCAGAGGCCATGTGGAAGTGGAAGCAGGAGCTGGAGGAGCAACGCAGAGAGGAGATCATGAGGAAATGGCTAGGCCCCCGTCTGGAGAATATGAGGGCGAAGAAGGCAAGGAGGGAGAAGAAGCAAGAGCGCATCAACAGAAAACTGCGCGCCTTGGTCTTGGACAACGCTGCCAACCCCGCTTCCTCCAGTATTCCCGCCGGTCGTGTGGTGCCGTAGACACTACTATCGCTCCTGCTGTCTTGCCTTTATCCATGATGATTTTATCCGTTACTGCTATGATGTAAGACGTTCGGATGTATATGTTCCTCACGCGTCCGAGCACAACAGTCCATGCACGAAGCGACAGAAAACGCGAACATGGACGAGTAATTGATTCAAAATCGAGTCCATCGGTGAGCCGTTGGCATTGCGACATTCGCATGTTTTGTCTCGAACGTGTACAGACTACTTCGGCCTTTTTGTGTCTAAGTCAGCAAAAAGCTCAGTCAGCCCTTGACTTTCGTCAGCACGCGTTGTGTGGGCGCTGTTCTTGCCATAAAGGGAATTGATGTCGGGAGGATCTTTCCTTATTTAGGTTGAAGCGCCGTACGGACGTCGCGGACGGTCGTTGTCGAGACTTTTAGCTGCTAACTGCTAACGCCTTACTCAACGCTTTTGCTATGTTGCATGCAGATCGTCATTGGCCGCGGATCCTCTTTGCGCGTCCGGGTAATAGCTGCCGATCAATGGATGACCTCCTCGTACGCACGCCACGGAGGCCCAAGGAGCTCGAAAACCCACATCATCTGCCGCACCACATGTTATTATGTCTTTCTTCCGACCCTATATAAAACAGTCATACCCATCGCCCGGTCTCCATCCTGACATATAATCTCGCGCCTCACACCTCACGCCGCACTACTCGCTCGCTCCTTCAGGTCCCAAGTCTTATCAGTTTTCTTATGTCGCCAAAATCCTCTGAAGTTCTTAACCCAGGCCCTGCTGGATCAAACCCCTCACCAGATCCAGAGAAAGGGTTTTGCCGTGAACGGCCGTCGCAAGAAACTGTACATCCCAGCTATGAAGAACAGCCCCCCGTCATCAAAGATGAGGTCGATGATACGAAATCAGACAAATATCAAGTCAATCTAGAGGCGGAGGACGACCCCAAAAACTTCCCTGTATGGAGGAAGTGGATGATCGTGTTTGTTATCTCTTCCGGGGCGCTGTGCGCGACCTCTGCATCCTCAATGGTGCGCTCACATGTCCATTGTCCTGGATTGCTCACATTCATACAATTTCTCAGGCTGCATTCGCTGAGACGGGTGTCTCGCGTGACTTGCGCGTCGGTAGTGAAGTTGCAATTCTCGGCGTGAGCATGTTTGTCTTGGGACTAGGTATGCTGAGATTATATTTAAAATCTCAATGGTCCGTATGCTCATACATTGCAAAGGTATTGGACCCCTATTAGTCGGACCACTCTCCGAAGTATATGGACGAAGCATCGTCTACCGTACATCCTATCTCCTATTTTTTGCCTTTTCATGGGCCGTAGCGTTTCCGCCACATATTGGTACGTACTTGACTAGTCGCCCCTTAATCACCAGAATTGATGTAGCCTTTATATCAAGCTGTCTATGTCATCTTTCGCTTCCTTACTGGGTTTTGTAGTGCTGCATTCCTCAGCGTCGCCGGCGGTAGTGTTAGCGATCTCTTTGAGAACACACACATAGCTACGTACGTATTCTACTTCATAATTGCACAACAGCGAATTAATATCCGTATAACAGTCCCATGGCCGTGTTCACCATGGCACCATTCATCGGCCCAGTTCTTGGTCCCATTGTAGCAGGGTAAGCCTACACTGGATATGTGCTACTATAATCGCCGACGCCATCGCACATGCAGCTTCATCAGTCAAAATACGGATTGGCGGTGGATTTTCCGCGTTCTCGTCATATGGACATTTGTACAACTCATTACCTTGGTCACGGTAAGTCAAGTCAGAAGCTCATACGTAAAGCACTCGCTAACATACCTATTAGCTTGTACCGGAAACCTACGCGCCAGTGCTGATTAAAAGAAAAGCTGCACAGTGAGTGTCACGGGCTGTTCACTTGTTCAATCAAGCTCTAACCCCGTTCTTAAGTCTCCGTCAAAGCACAACAGATCAGAGCTACTGGGCCCCGTTGGATCGAAGACAACACACCATGCTACATTCCATAGCCCTCAGCTGCTACGTACCTTTCAGTGAGTTTGACATTATCCGTGACCCGTGGTGTGTGTTGTCTAACAGCGCAATGTGTAGAGTTGTTGATGCTTGATGGTATGGCCCTTGCACTCGACCTGTGGTAAGCTTCTCACTGTATGTTCGCCGAGGCTGTCACTCATCAGAAGATATAGGAGCGCACTCCTTCTCGGTATACTCTACCTGACATTCCAAGCATTCCCCATCATTTTTGGAGAGAAGCATCATTTCCCTCCTCAATTTGTCGGCCTCACATTCATCGGTATGGGAGTCGGCATGCTCATTGGCCTTGCGATTCAACCGTTGTTCAATCGGTATGCATCCATTTCCTGTGTATGTGAAGAGAAGTCTCAACTGTTTTTGCAGTTATCGAAGGAACGTCTTGAATGTCAAGTATAACGGAAATCCTCCTGTAGAAGCCAGCCTCATTCCTGGCATGCTTGGTGCGGTGATGGTGCCGATAGGTCTCTATTGGCTAGCTTTCACAACGTATGCACACGTTCACTGGATTGTGCCCATCATTGCGTCGGCGCCTTTTGGAACCGGCATTTTCTTCTGCTTCACGTCTGTGTTCACTTACACAGTCACAGCCTACCGGCCCATAGCTGCCTCAGCTATGGCTGCGAATACATTCGTTAGGACCTGCTTTGCGGCCGCCTTCCCACTGTTTGCCGGACAAATGTACCACAGAATGGGCACGGTCGGTGCAACTGCATTGTTAGCGGGCCTGACGACTGTCGCAGCTCCTCTACCGTGAGTTCTGTGGATCTATTCGGGGTCATTTACTAGTTCTGATTCAATGATCACTAGGTTCATTTTCTTCAGGATCGGAGAGCGGCTCCGCGCCAACTCCCGGTTCGCACTCTCATGACACGACGATTATGGTAAACCGACAAGAATAACGGATCGATTATACCTAATACGAACTATTTAGAGTAAATACCCGGGTTCGAATCTAGTTGAACCTTAGTCCAGACTATCCCGTGGACATTCGGAGGTCGTTCGAGATGCGCTCTGGTCCGCATATGGACACGCCTGGACGCACGGTCAGCCTTCGCGTACACGCCCTATATACTTTGTGATCTAGACGTAGCTGATGGTGATGACACTTGACCTGTACTACCACCGACGACCTTAATTGCATGCCTGCTCATCGCCTTTTTGCTCTTGCTCGCTGTCCGACTCGATGACGGCCAATACTGACGCGATGACCTGCTCGGAGCGCGCGTTCCGGAAGACTCCGGAGAGTATTTGAGGACGACCGAACGCGGTTTCCGACTTTCAACGCACTCAACCTCCAACCACTTCTACGATGTCTTTGCTCGCTCGTGCCCCCGTTCGCCAGCTCGCTGTCCGCCGCTTCGCGGCCCCCGTGCGTAACATGCACGGAGAGTACAAGGTATGCAATGTGTTACGACGTATTTCGTCAAGCGCACTAACGTCGCGTGCCTGATTTGTAGCACATCCCCTTCGAGTATTCGAATAAGGCGGCATGGGGAAGCAAGCTCGCCGCATACCTCATCACTGGTTTCTCTATCCCATTCGTTGCCGCATGGTACCAGATGTACGCGTCTACTCGTTACTCTCCATGCACCGGGAGCTGACACGTCCTTACCAGTCGTAAGAGCTCCGGCGGCTCTGACTGAGCATCTCGGGCGACACTGTATTTCTACGCATCGTTTTAGACCTGGATTGGGGTAGACATGGGAGCTACATTGTATAGACGAGACTGCATTAGAGTAATGCGTCTTAATCTGGATTTCACATTTACTCCGTATTTACGGTGGATATGCTAGTGTCTGCCTCCGCGATGTCTTCTGAAGCTGTTTTCCCCATCGGTTGCGTGTCCACTTCATTCTGTGGCGTTTCGCTTGTCTTCTCTACTACTTCCTTTTTCCTCTGCGCTTTTTTGCTCTGTCTGTTCAGGCGACAGTCACAGACTCGCGTAAGGAGGCCGGGATCATTAGACAGCATGTCCAAGGCAGTCATAGTTGCTTTTCGAAGAGCAACGTTACTAACAGGGTCTGCAGCACTTGCGAGCAGGGTACCATGTACGAGCACTGAAGAACAAGATTTTTGTGACTTCTATTCTATTGACAGCAAATGATCTTGACTCACCATCGTATCGGACTTTCGAGCCGTCAGCATGCTTGACAACGCTGTGTTGTTGGCAACCTTCGGCGTGGAACAGTTCAGTCAGGGTCGTATTGGGATGGTCGGAGAGTGTCTGTAGACGAATGTGACGATCGAAGAAAGGTTTCAAGTTCCTCTCGAAGAACAGCCTTGCGCTGCTGGCATCAAAAGAGCAGTCAACGAATATTGCTCCCATCACAGACTCTACGATATCGGAGAGAACCTGCAGTCAACAGTTAACGGGCCTTCGGCATTGTTAGTACTCAAGCCACATACCTTGGGCGGCTCTACTTCCATCCAAAATTGACCAGGCGGTCGTTCTTCTTGCTCTGATGCTTTCTGCTCCGTTTCTTGCAGATGACGGATCTTCGCTACGAAAACTGTAATGGCAATCTCAAGGTCCGGTGACGAGCATTGGAGATGCTTGTAGAGGCCCGACAAGACGCATATCGTTGCGAGCGTTGTATTTGAGACCATAGCGCTCTATACAACGGTGTGAGCTGTAGTCTTGTGCGTTCAACTGCAAACATACCTTCAGCATGCTGAGACCTCCCGGCGAGAGTTCTGAATTCGCATGGAATACATATTCCACAGTCACTGACAAACCGGTATATATTTGAGAACGTACACAGCGGAAAGCCGCGCAGTGAGACTTACGCAAATCGAGCACTGCATCTCCTAGAAACTCTAGTCGATCATAACTTTTTGCATTCTGACTAGATGTATGGGTCTGGACGAGGACTTCGATGAGTCTCGCAGTACAGTATAGGGCAAGCTTGAACTCACCAAAGCTTCGGCAAGAAGTGCAGGGTGCTTGAACTGATATCCGATGAACTTTTGTACTGCATGGAGTGACTGCGGTGGAAGTTGGCAGTGGGAATTGATGGGAGGAGCGATGTCGGAGAACTCTGACCAGGAGTTCACGGCCGCGAAGGGTATATTCAACCTCTTGGCGACTAGAAGCGTTGAGTTCTCTCGCTTGTCCAGATACATAGCACCCAAGAGAGCTTCCACAACGTCCGCAACTGTCTGAACAACGATGAGTGAGGTGTCGTCCAGCTCAAATTCTGTGTCTTACCTTGTCACCTAGCCATTGGATCGCATGTTCCTGTTGCTGCCGCTTTCGCTTGCCACTAGACCGGCGAACAGGTTCTTCATCCTTCATGCTCTCAGGAGGGTCGCGCATCTTCTCTTCCTCTGGTCCGATGTTCTCTGTTTTCTCATCAGGCATCTTTTGAGCAGCCGTTTCATCATCCACCACGTCGCTTGACAAAATTTGTGGCTTCCAAATTTTCGGCACGATAGGCTTACTTTGTATGTAAGGCGGCAGCCCAGCTTCAATTGCACCAATTCTCAGTGCTTTGTTGCTGATAATCGACTGGCGCGCGGCATGGAGTGCACCTTCGCGTGCACTGGGCATCGTCACATAATAGTACGTTGAGGCGGCATACTTCAAGAACGCGTCACCTCGAGAAATGATAAAGTTTGGTCGTGACGGATATCACAATCAAATTATCTCTCACCTAATAGCTCCAGTCGCTCATAGTCATGCTGCATACTTGCGGTAGGGCAAATCATAGCCGCATGAAGGCACTCCTCCTCAAACTCTCCGTTAAACATATTCCAGTTGAGCTCTTTGAGAAGCAAAGCACTGTCAACTGCGTGCATGATGGACGGCAAAAGGAGTGCCGTTCGGAAGACACTATTTCGTTTGGGTTAGGTTGTCAAAGGTCGGTGTAGAGAACAACAGACCTTGCAGGTATAGAGAACTTGTAGCAGAGCTCAGGGATCAGATCTATCCGCAGTTAATTCATAGTAACACGTCAGAATGTAATACTCACATTTCGCAGGGTATTTTGACGTAGATGGGATAGGCTTGGACAAAGGCGATAGATTGTTGATACATGGTGGTACCGGGGCCACCTCGACAAGGGGCTGCTCTTCGTTCTTAAGTCCAGCAAAGTCTTTCCGGCGGGATCGACAATATTCAAGGAAGCTAGGATGTGCCGCCTCCCGCTTAACAACGAAGGAAAGAGGTCAACATCATGTATCCACTCTGCTACGAATACTTCTCACCTCTCCTTTGTTTGGCTTACTCAACGGAGTCATATCGTCCCGTACCTTGACCACAAAATACCGGTTGGTGAATTCAACTGCACGGTCTTGTATGACGGCGTCTTGTGCATCGGCATCCGTCAGAGTGCCGTCCTCCGAAAGCAAGGGACACGCCCACTGATTCACCGCCTTTTCCACGTCATCCCAGGAGATCGGGACAGAGGGGAACCGTTTTGTGTATGAATCAGTGGAGGTAGGCTTCCACGTGGATGCGGTGGGTGCGAAGAAGTACGGCATAGTCTCCGTAGTGCAATCGAAGGCTTTGTTGATTACAGCCCGGGCAATCCGAAGAGTGTAGCGCTGCAACTTCTGGAGTTCTGACTGAGAGAGGCGAATCGGAGCCGCTCGTTCCATATGCACTGTTGCACTTAGTCCGGATGAGAAGACAGAAAAGTCCTGTATTTCGGGGAGCCAGAACCTAGTGAGGAGGAGAACTGGCGCGTGGCGCTCGTCTGTGAATGATGAAACAGAAACCACCACTGGATATAGTCGGTTTTTGAACACATCGATGGTGTTCGTCCAGAATTGGGGAGATTTCCTGGGATAGCACCGTGTTGTCGAGCTAGCTTTTGCGCTTTGCGTAGCCTTCATCGTCTCAGATACCTCCGGCCCGCTGTCGTTGAGCACGTTTGGTGGAAACAAGGAAATATGCAAACGGCCTTTCTCGGAGAGCAAACGAAGAACACGGAAGCAAGCCGATGTTTTCGCGCCCTCCACGCTGGGTTGGCCTTCGCCTTCGATTAGACGTAATGGCCGACCTATAGGATATCCAATGCCGGCTACACATTGCCCAGCGACATACGATTGAAAGCTGAACCGGATTTGAGAGGGACTATATATTGATTGCAACGTTGAAAGAGCATGTGATGGCTGAATATTTCGTCCTGTAGTGGGTTCAAGAATGGGTTCATTGACGTCTATGTCCGTGTCGCTATCGGAGTCGCTGTCATAAAGGACTTGGTCCGCAGCTGATGTCGATCTAGGCTTTCTGGCCCCAGGATCACGGTACGACCGCAAAAGTCGTTTATGCAAATCGTTGTAGTGCTCCACCATATGAACGATCAGTATCTCGTGAGCTTCTGGCTGCATTTGCGATAGAAGACTTGCCAGCGGCGTCTGCAGGAGATTGTATCTGACGGTACATTTCAGTAGAGGAGCTCACTATACACCTTAAGACATCACGCACTGAATGATAAAAGAAAGCTGAGGTATCTGGAAAGTTTTCACGTCTTCGGTGGCTACGAGGACGTTATATTTTCCACAAGAGAAATCATCCAAAAGCTGACTTGCTTCTTCATCGAGTACACTGGGACCAAGGACTGCACATGGTCGCAAGAGAGCCAGAGTAGCTTGGACTTTCTTGAGAAGCTCAACCATCATTATCGCCACCACTGGTCGCTTCACTAGCATGATTTACAGTTTAGTCGATTCTTTAGTTACTCGAGTAATGATACTGACCAATAATGACTCCTCGAAAGTCATGGTTCGATGTTATGCACGTCTGTAAAATTTCCACAAGACACGTGAATTGCGGAGACGTGTTGATGTTGTGTTTTGGGAGGGAGTATTCCCAGTTTAGTTCTTCGAAAGTCCAGCTTTCCACGACCGTTTGTATGGTGGATTCTAGCTCGCCTGTACCTAGTATTTTCGCCACGCGCCCGTTCTCCGAAAGCTTTCTCCATAACTATACGAAGAATATTCAGTATAAATACGATCCATGAAACGTTTAGAGCATGAACTCACTAGATCAGCAGCGTTACTACCCAGCTCTTTCAGTAGACGGCGGGCGTGCTTGAACTGCTGAGTCAAGATACAGCTTTTGTCCATTTTGTGGATACGTATGCACAACTCTGTATCCATTGCTGGCATTGAAGGTATATATAGTACGACCATATCGTGCTTTTTGTCGTTCTCCGCGGTTTTTGGCCTCTTTGAAGAGCAACGTCGATCATCGGTGTCTTCATCTAAGAGTCGCTTACTATTTCCTGAAGACCTCGCAGATTCATTCCGATATTGCGTTGGAGCAGTGACTCGAACAGCAGAGTCCATTGGCTCACAGTCCGTAGCACTGCTCATGGCAACGTCCTGCGTTGATTGCTCAGAATATGTTTCTCTCCAGAGTTTGAGCATAACGCTAGTCTAAGTACAGGGTAAATAAGTGGGAAATAATAATAAAAGCGTACATACTCACGTCGCAGAAAGTTACTTCCGAAGCTGGCTACGCTGGTCCGCAGACTGAGCGACCTCGTCGCAAACGGGAACCAGTTTTTGATGACGTAAAAGTCAGTGGACGTACGGACTGAAAAGGGTTTCCGGGGTCGATCAGGGTTTTTTGATGGGTAGCGAGCGCGGGCGCTCCTGCAAGGTCCTGGTCTCACAGCTGCTGTGCGAGGGTCCGCCACAGGACCAGGTCGAAGGCCATGCTCACAGCTTCCATTATATTGACTCCGTTGCGTTAATGCACAAGTCTCTGGCTATGCGGCTCTCCTCGTCCATCTCTTCAACATGTACAATAACGCATACATACTCATACACCTCAATGACTCCCTCCAACATCGAGAGCAGGCCCCACCTAAGGAGAAGGTAGCATTGGATCCATGCTTACCATCTCGTTTACCTTCATCAGGTTCGTACTGCCGAGGCTATTAGTACCTTCATCATGACCTCAGACGTACACTGGATCAGCATTTCTTGCTCGTGAAGCGGGACAACTCGCCCCTAGGGCATTCATTAAGCAGCTTCGACGCAGCCCTAGTCCTACAAGCCCGGATCCAGTAGAAGATGAAAGCGAGATTCAACAATCACCACAATCGCCTGGTGAATATAGTGAAGAAGAGAATGGCAGCCCCAGACGAGCTCGAACACTCAGTCTCTCGTCCATGTGGTCTACTATCTCCAAAGCCGGACCTGCCTCGCGCAACTCGACTTTGAAACGTAAAGATAGGCCATGGAAGGTTGAAGTAAGCCAAAATCATTGACTCTCGCAAGATGTTCACTTCCGTTTACTGACCATGCATGCTAGCCATTTGAGATTCTGAGAGCTGTGGAACGAAGGGATGTAACATTCCTCATGGAAGTCAGGGAGCGGGACTTCGAGGTATGATCCGTGTCCCCCAAACCAGCCGCGGCTGATAAATATATAGCTACTGCTACGGAAAACAGGCGATGCAACGCCGCTTCTACATGCTATGCGTATAGGCCACCAAGACATCGCTATCATTTTACTGGGTGCATTCTCGCGATATATCAATAATCTACAGGATGATGAGATGGCGTTACCGCGTACGAAAACCAGGTTGAAAGCACTGCGTGAGTACTGGGTGCCCTTTGTTTCGCATTCTCTGCTCACTGTACCGTTGCAGGCATAAATTTGAAGCTTGCTATCGATTATGGCCTTCAGACCTCGCAAAGCGATTTGATAGCTTCATTCTTGCAGACGCTAATCATGAGCGAAGGCGATCAATGGGTCCTAGCTCAGATAGCGAGTATTAGCGGAGCTCTTCGCGAAGGGACAGCCGGCCGACCGGTTGAACAAGCAGGGAATACAGTTAGAAAGTTCGCTACCAAACAACTTGGTAAGGCTGAATCCATAGCTGCCCTTGAAGACTAGTGCGTATCCCCTCTTGTTCTTCTCAATTCACTTCACATAAATTATGCAGTGTGGCCAATGCGACGGCGGATTTGTTGCTCATGGCCGCATGGTCATGCGTTCTGGATACCATGGAAGGCGAGCCCATACCCGTGCGTATCCTCGGAGTATATTCGATTCCGTCTCAAATCGTTTCAGACATACTATTTTGCCCGGGACGACCGAGTATACAAGGCTTTCGTAGACCGTCTAGACCTACACAAACGAGCTATCGAACGCACCTGCACGCGGAGGTTGAAGTGGCAGCTTAGGGTACTAAGAGCAGTCATGGAAGGACGGTCAACAAATTATCGTGTAAGTCAAGCTCCTCAAGGGAGAGTTTGTGCTTACCATTTCGTAGAGCAAAGTTGATACCCTCGCCGAGGAATTTGATGACGGACCTGGTGTCTAACTTTTCCAAGGCCACCGGTACGCTTCCGCTGAGCAACAGATTTACGGAGTGATATTGTCTACTACATGATTAAGGCCTCACATCTGCGACTTTGTTGCAGCCTGTTTTCGCTTGTACAAGGTGCCATCCGGGTGCAAGTTCCCAACCCGTGAATGTGGCGTATTATCGAGCGGATATCGATATTATCAGCGCACTGTCTATGGCCGTTTGCGCGCATTTCATGCACTCCTCATCTACGCAATGAGCTATCACAAACGCCGCTAGCCCTATCCCAGGGTACAATCTACCATTAGTTTTATGTAAAGTATCGGATGTACTAAGTTTTAGTATCAAAACCAAGCAATATAATCAACGGAGGAAAAGACTGAGCCCCTTGTATCGTACCCAGGCAGCAAGGAACAGCAGACTTAGTATTGCAGGGCCGATGTCAAGTTGTACAACAGAATATACCCAGACCGTAGCCAGCGGGGGAGCCTAGAAGGGCCGTTAGAGGATGACACGGTGTGAAGATAGTTAACGAACCAGTCTCATGACGGTGCGCCAGTTGGAATAATTGATGATCCAAATTAGTCGACCGCCACATATCGACGACAGAAGGAAAAGTATCGACTGTGTTGTCCGCCTGCTCTTATAGCGACAGGCTAAGGTCATTTGAGAACGTTAGATCCTGATATTAGGAGGAGCGAGAACTTACTGTAGAATATGAATATGGCAAGAACTTCATATTGCAGTGACCTTGTAAGAAATATTTGCAGCCAACACACGCGTCACTCACTTGGAACCCCTGCTATCATGCGGTCAAAAATGTCCTTGTAAGTAGGTCTCCTGCCATATTGGTAGTGGATGAGTCTGTAGGGCAAGTGAGTGGATCGTATGAGAAATAAACTGGTGTACGTACATTTCCATCAACAGCAAAAGGAAAGAGTGTGGTATGATCAACGTCATAGCACTAAATATTTCTTCTGTAAGAGGAGAGAGAAGCGGTTCGCCCGGTGCCACCTCACGGTCCTCGTCGTCTTGAGAGTTCCCGACTTGCTGCAAGATACCGGAATCCCTGATGATGCGCCATTTATCTTCTTCGCTCATATCCACCAGTGGCTCTGCATGCATGCTCTCAGAAGCTGCTTTTGCTGCTTTCCGTTTCTTCGCTGCCATGACGGTCGTGTGGAAGGTGTTAGGGGCGCTTGGACGGATCAGCGAGACGCGTCGAAATGACGCGTGCCGGTGTCCGTTCCGAGAACCCGAAGCTAGAGCGCGCTCTACACGTGACTGCATCAGACGCTCATCGACGTTCCGATCACCGTAAATTATCAAGTCGACCACCATCTACCCTACGTCCTATATAATGGCACAATCTGATCGTGAAGAGATGCTGAACCTCCTGGATTCCTACGGGAAGCAGTTCTTGAATCTATTTGACCCTAGTGCTGTAACCGGAAAGAGAACATCGCCCGAACCACAAAACGCAGGCAAGCGGAAGAAGCGTAGAGTGGAAGAACCTGCAGCCGTAGTGGACGAAGAAGAAGAGTGGACAGGATTCTCTGCGGATGAAGCAGAGATAGACACAGATGAGAATATCCGTGATAAAGATGTTGAGGACGCTGCTGGTACGTCTTCACTGACAACAACACGTTCGTCTCTCATACTTCAAGTAGAGTCGTCCTCGACAGACGACGTGCAGCCGAATGTAGTCGTATTCTCAGAGCCTATTCCAAAGGCACAATCATCTACCCAGGCTACTACTAAGGCTCAGCAAAAAGCATTCATGGTATGCAAGCTCTAAGCCTAAGTTCGCGCATTGACTGAAAATCGTACAGTCGTCCAGAGTTAACAGGGTGACTATGCAAATCGCAGACCCTAAAGCTCGCCATAGTCGAGATGAAGATGACGATGACGATGACGATGACTTGTGAGCAGTGGTTATACTCCTTCGAGGTGGTCAATGTCTAACGAATGACAGAAATAATGCGCAAAACGATGCGTTGTTACATAAGCTTGTACACACACAAATTCTATCAGGCTCCCTGAACTCGGAGCTCGATCTGACACCGGCACAACGTCGAAAAGCACTAGCAGGACGTGTGATGGAAGTAGCTGGCCACGCGAAGTTGGGGAAGGGCGAAAGTGCAGTCCGTACCAAGGAACGCAATAAAAACGCAAAACGCATCAGGGACGGGCTACTCTCCAAACAAAAAGAACGAAGCCAAAAGGAGCTCGAAGAGGTCAGTCCGGTCTTTTCCGTGACGTATTATCGCTTATAAAGATATGCAGGCCAAGAACATGGGTAACTACCACCCTGCTTTGAAGCAGCTGTTCAACAACGACTCTGCGCCAAACATGAAGCGCAAACGTGAACGAGGCCTGAAGATGGGCGTGGGTTCGTTCTCTGGAGGCGTTCTCCACTTGAATCGAAGCGATATAGCATCTGTATCAGGCTTTAACAGGTTCCAGAACCGTAAGGGAGGCCGTCGGAAGTAGTGTCCAGTGCTATCAGGCATGTATTGACATAACATTCGCTTACACATATGCTACATAATGGTAGAGATGGACGTAGAACATGTGGTATATAGTGCGTTATATTCATAAACATTGTCCATTGTCATCCCGTACTTTGGTCAACAAAGTTTCAGCGACGTTGAGAGCTGCCGTACGATCTCCTACCAGAGGAGCCGCTGGATATACTCCTAATAGGAAATTGTGTTAAATCAGGAAGCCGTTAAAAGGACATGAACGAGATACCGACCCTGCATCTCTTCTGTAATCGTCCAAATGAATCACGCTCGAAGACTCGTATGACCTTGCGCTCGGCGCATAGTGATTACTCCTGGCCGACCGCCCAGAGTGACGGCTGGCGTCCCTCCTATATACGTGTCAGCACTTCGTCGAAGGCATGTAAAGACAGCGGAAACTCACTGTGGTCGTTGACTGCTGTTCGAGAAGGGAATATATACTAGATTGGGCATTGGCTTCATTCTGTCGCGGCGATCAACATCCGCAGACCTAGTGCCAATGGATTGAGGTGTACAATCATGGTGTATAGCTGCAAGGATGCTTACCGGTAAGGATCACGTTCCTGGGATTGATGGTAAGACGACGAAGCAGTGGGAGAGGATCGACTGGAAGATCTCTCAAAGTCATATCTGGAACGCGTTGTGGGCCTGGTATAGTGAGTATAAACGGGTGAATGACAAACCTTGAGCGGTATCCGGAGTCGTACTCTCCGTTACGGTCGTAACGAGTGTCTTCTGCAGCACGCCGATACTGGTAGTCGAGGGATCCCTCATCATCAAACCCTAGTCTTTTTCAATGCCATTCAGCCTACTGCTCGTGCTACTAGAAGATTAGACAGCTACCTTCCAACCTCACGGCCGTGTTCATCTTCGATGATGACGGGTCTTTGTTTTCTGGGGCGGTACCTACCGCTGAAGTCACCGACCCTACAAGCACGAATCAGCATATGATAATAGGCTATTTGAGGTTCATTTACCTAGTAAGCTCGTTACCCTGTTGATCTTCAAAGACGACAGGTGCACCGCCCGGAATGACATAGTAAGTGTCCGGTTTGCCATTCCGTCCCCTTTCTACGACAACGACGCATGGGGGATATTCCTCCTCCTCACGAGACCTCATACTGGCGCTAGGCTGTTGACGTCAAAATTAACCAGGGGTTACGATGAGTGTGCTGAATACATACTTGTATGTCCGCCGCGTGTCTTGAAGAAGTTCGCCTTGGTCTCGGCGCGTAACTTTGACTGCGTTGGATCCTGATGTCGGCTTCCATACTGTTCGCGGTGCTGTTCTGCACGAGTATGGGCTGCTGCGTGGGGTACGCGTTTCGCATTTCCGCTGCAACGGGAGGACGTGGAGGTGGTTGCATATCGATTGGGGTCGGCCTGGGAGTACCTTGAGGCAACGTCACCTCCGTGACAGGTCGAGGTCCGCTGGAAGCAGCTTGTTCCGAGAAAACCTCCTGTAGACGGGTAAGAGAGCTCTCTCTTTGTACGATGGGGACTGCATTGTCGCGTGAATAGAAGCGGCTTTCACCCATCACTTCATCTGTTGCCGTTGCAGTGGATTCCGATTGAGTATCATATACACGCTGGCGGGCATAGTCGCGCCTTATGGGCCGATTCGTACGAGGCCTGCTTCCATAGTAGTCGTCCGCCCCAGGATAGGATTCGGGATACTCTACAAATTCTTCCTGCCACTAGCGCAGGATGAGTTAGTCGTCTTTCGTATTATTCTAGGAAAGTCATTTGACATACGTTTCCGTCACCTCTGGACGGTACCACTCTGCGCCAGGCAGAGGATTGAGACTGACGAGACTCATAGTGAGGATCTTCGTCATATCGAGAGTATTGGTTGGCACGGCCGTGGTCCTTAGAACGACGGAGCGAGGGGAAGAAGTGAGGCATGCCTGGTTATCTCAATCTGAGACGTCTTAGCCAGCAAACGGTGTCGAGGCAGCGATAACCAGCCCCCAGCTAGGGAGGAGTCGGGTTCAGATGGACGTACGAGGCATGAAAGGTATACTGTCCTGCAGGACAATGTCGCTCTTTCATACGCAAGGGCATCGTGTTCGACATGAGGTTAGGGTGTGGCAAGGGGTTCTCTCACCTTCACCGATAACAGACACCGGTTCCGCATCCGAACGTTTCCCTAGCATGTCGAAGCTACTCTAACCCCTAATCGTCCATCTTTGTGTTCATTATGGATGGGCTCGTGTGATTCAAGATTATCTCCGCTACACGCCCATTGTGCACACGAACAAAACTGTAGAACAGACAGAAAAGACGTACCAACGATGATACTTTATTCAAATGTGATAGGCTTTCATCTGGATTGTGCACGAATCATTCCAGAACATAGACACGTGGACAGAAACAATGCATTATAGCGAGGTATCTGTACTTGAACAATCAGCAATAGTAATCAGTAATACCCATTACCCTCGCTATAGAACCCACCGGACTGTCGAGGTGGCATTACACGACCTCATTGCGTGTAGGTCCTATGATCCCAGCGCCTGCCTTTCACTCCTGCGGAGCTGCTTTATCTGTATCAGGGCTTGGGAAACTTTGCTGATAGCTTCAGCCGTCTGTCCGATCAACACTACGTCCACATCATGTCCACGAGAACAGAAGGCCAGTCTCTCTGTTAGAACGCTCAGCGATTGCTCGAGAGCTGCTGCGGTCGTATCAAGCGCCTGAAATGCGAGTTAATGATACGGTAAGCGCATAATCGAAGAGACTAAGAGGGATCTTACGCGGGTATTGGCGGTATGCTGAAAAGAGGACTGATTGTCCTATTGTGTATATCAGAGCTTGTTTGTTGAGATATGGGATTTAACGTAGGACTGACCGACAACTTCAAAGTGTTCTGACCTGTCTCGAGCTATAGCACTACTGTTAGACAGACACGAACCATTCTTCCGGTAAGGAACGGAACCGACCGATTGTTCTCTACCTGCTGAATTTGGCGGCAGAGCATGCTTCCCAGTCGTTCCCGCCGTGCCGAGTCGTCCAGAAACCGCTGGAGGTTGGAAAGGCACGAGACGCTGCAACCCAGTCTCATCGACTTCATCAACGTATACACTGTGGCATATGACACATTCCTAGATGAG
Source organism: Pleurotus ostreatoroseus (assembly GCA_005298045.1). Taxonomy (NCBI): domain Eukaryota; kingdom Fungi; phylum Basidiomycota; class Agaricomycetes; order Agaricales; family Pleurotaceae; genus Pleurotus; species Pleurotus ostreatoroseus. The sequence continues at coordinate 31,002 of SWBT01000328.1, read as the reverse complement.
AGTTATTAACAATATGGTGCCCATGGTACTGTTGCGACATACCTTGCGCAGATCTTTTTCAGGCCCAGTTTTTGGTGGCCGTACCAAAGGAATGCCGTAGCACTGGGTATTGGGACATTCATCCGCGAGCATCGCCCAACCTTTCAGCAGTCGCTTTCCAATTTCAGACGACGCTGTGTCAGATTGATGTCGGCGCCTCATTAATTCAGCTGTATCGACTGGAGGTGCAAATGTAGGTGAGCTCAATGCACTCGACATCTCAGTTAGAGGTGTGGAGGGCGTTGGATCATGATTCGTGTAGTTCGTACTTGCTGCCGATTGGGACTCAGAATCGGTCTCCGCATGTACAGAGAATAGTCTTGTGTCGTCGTCGCAGTTTGCGCAGAAGTATACAGAGGAGTTTGAGGGTGACCGCATGAGGGGGACTTGGTTGCACTTCTGACATATTTTATCTGTGAGAATCTGCGAGGACTTGTTAAGCAATGCGCAGGGGGGCATAGCCTAAGGTACATACCCATCCTTTCAACATGTATTCTCCAAGTTTACTCGACACGTCTATGACTTTGCTCATGGCGAGGTTCCGGCTAGCAGAGAGAAAACGGCGAGAACTGTAAGGAGCACCTTGTGAGCGCCGAAGATTTAGCTTAAGCCCCCGATCTAATCTGCATGTCATCATCGCTCGCTTGTAAACGTGTCGGCGCTCATTTCGACTCGGAACACCCTGAACACGAACCCTCTATGAAGTGGCCAAATCACTGGCCCAGGACGCTCGCTATCCTGATTCTTGTATTCTTAGAGGGTCAGATATGGCTTACCAATAACATCAATGGTGTCGCACAGGCTGCCACCTGGACACAGCGACGAAAGTTGGATGCAAGGTACGGAGTGCTTCTCACTGAGATTTCGGCGTATACTAAGCGCATGGTGAAGAAACAAGACTCGGGCACTCTGGTACCATGGGTATAACAACTACATGAAGCATGGTGCGCGGATTCATTCCTTGACATATCCTTATTGGTACTTACATCACGTAGCTTTCCCATCAGATGAGGTACTCGCCCATGCATCGACCGTTCTCAAAGCGTCACCTTAACAAACATCCTAGCTCGCCCCTCTGTCCTGCTCGGGTAGAGGTCCTAACTGGTACAATCCGTGAGCTATGTTTTTGTGACTTAGCGAGATCGTGTTGACTGTCATCCAGGGGTGATTATGCGACCAATGATGTTGCGGGCAACTTCTCAGTCACTCTAATCGATTCTATCGACTCTTTGGTCATACTCAACGATAAGCCAGGGTTTGAGCAAGCTGTCCGGGACATCATCCGCTCTGTATCTTTTAATTCAAATACAAAACCTCAAGTATTCGAAACAACTATTCGTGTATTGGGTGGCCTACTCTCGGCTCACTTGTTGGCAAGCAACCCAGCTCAACCCTTTTACCTCACTTGGTATCACGATGAATTATTGTATATGGCTCATGACCTTGGGGAGCGCCTGTTACCGGCATTTAAGACACAAACAGGTATACCCTACGCCAGAGTAAGTGAATTTATGGTTATGCAGAGTCAAGATTTAACGATATCAGGTCAATCTTAGACGTGGCGTTCCTAAGGGTGAATCCATAGAAACTTGTAAGTTACAAGATTTAACTCCGTTTCATCAATACCGACCAGCATTAGGTACCGCTGGCGCAGGCACGTTGATACTGGAGTTCGGGACCTTGAGTCGTTTAACAGGTGACGACCGATTCGAGAAGGCGGCTTATAAGGCCTTCTTCGCCGTTTGGAACCAACGGTCAGATATCGGACTCCTGGGAAACACAATCAATACTTGGAACGGGGTATGTCAATTGAGCGGCTGCTGTCGGTGCTTATTAACTATGGGAGCAGGCATGGCTACATCCAGAAGTCAGCAGTATAGGTGCTGGTATCGACTCTTTCTATGAATACGCCCTTAAATGGTATATCCTGAGCGGTGCGTAACAAACACATCATATCCCTTAGTTTTCTAACAACACCTGACGTCCTAGGTGAAGCTGAGTTCTTGGATGTGTTTCAGGAAGCCTATGCTTCTGTCATGCGATACGTGCGAGCGCCAGATGGTTTCTGGGTAAGTGCGTTTGACTGTAGTCATGACTTGCGCTTACCTACCGCAGTATCGGAGCACGAACATGTTCACGGTATGTTTACCTGCATCCAATACTGAATTGCTCAGTAGTGATATGATTGTAACATTAGGGTGACCCAGTCTACTTCACGATAGATTCGCTATCGGCATTTTGGCCAGGCTTGCAAGTTTTAGCTGGCGACGTCGAAAATGCCATTCGATCTCATATGATATGTAAGCTGTCAGAATTGAAGTTGCTTCCATACTAATTCCCTTTAGATTGGAACATCTGGAAGAAACACTCTGGGCTACCTGAAGGTGCGCACAGGGCTTTACAAAATACGGCGCAATATTCACCAGTATATCAGTATGGGACATGAACTACAAAATGGCCACATCGTTACAATACCCTTTACGACCTGAATTTGTTGAATCTACCTGGTATTTGTATCGCGTGAGTAGTCCTAGTTCAGGGAATACTGCTGTCGCTGATAGTATAACAGGCCACTCGAGACCCATTCTATCTCGATGTAGGAGGTCAGTTCTTCTTCTATATGCCGACACCTTATCTCATCCCAGAGTAGAGCGTATATTGTACGATATAACCATTCGATCGAAAGTCGAGTGCGGCTTCACAGGTATCAGTGATCTTCGTACCAACGTGCAGGATGATCGCATGGAATCCTTCGTGCTGTCGGAGACTTTGAAGGCGAGTAGTGACGTAGTTTAATACCAAACACGTTCGCTAAATCGGAATCGTTCTCTATCATACAGTACCTATATCTGCTATTCGACGAAGAAAATCCTCTTCACTCGGACGACTCTAATTTTGTTTTAACAACTGAGGGCCACTTGCTCACCATGAGTAGAGGCCTGCAAAAACCTATGTCACCCATCCGTCGCCAATTACGCAGGGTTGAGCACCCACAGTGCCCAGCCTATCAATCCTCCATCATGGCCTATGATGCACAGAGCGAGTCATTCCTCACTGCCGGCATCTACTCGAGAGCAGATGCGGAATATGCAAGATACTTGATTTCAGCTCCCGTCACGGATGATGAGATGCATGCCTGGACTCCTGATGGATGGTGTACAGTACCTAGAGTTGATCTATATGTGAGCGTCCTTTAATTTGTGTATATGGACATGAGGCTCAATAGACACACTAGACATACGAGTTCATCCTATCGCCTCACGGGGATTCCGTCGCTGAAGATCCACATCCTAATGCCGACAAACTAGTGGTTGTATCAGACGGTTATTTATTACAAAATGTCAGCGGCATTCGTGCTCGTGTCGTCAACCGTTTGGACAGAAAGGGCTACGACGTTACAAAATGTGCGTCGATAGCTGAACACATATTCGTCAATACTCACGCCAGGATAGTAGGACCGTTTAGCGTCAAAACTGGGCAAATAGTCTATATCAACGACTCTGAGCTACAGCTCGCGCCTCTTACGGGCCAATTCCCTCTCGACACTGAGAACGCGGAACAGCGGTCGCCGGAGATCGACATGAGACTGTTCGTGGATTTCTTCGATCCGAATTTCGTCGTCCAATCCGGCATGCACGACATCGTCTCTGAAGCATTTGTACGAGCCTTCACTGCGACGTTCGCGGGCGATCCTACTGCCAAAGATTCGCCCATACAATTCGGACGTGGGGAGGGGGTACGCCTGACCCGTGATGATGCTAACCCATTTGGCTGCAAGCCATACGATCAAGACTTCGAAGGCGATGCGGTCGTCTTGTACCGTGGCGAATGCACTTTCCTCGAAAAGTTGATGAGGGCATCCACAGCCAACGCATCCGGCGTTATCACCATCAGCGACGAAGATGTTGGCATCAATCCATCTGTGGACAAGGAGGACCTCGACATAGTGGGTGACTCGCTAAACCACGTCGCAATTGTGGTCGTGGATCGCCACGACGGGGAGATATTAGCATCGATGATGGACTCTGCAGACATGCACGGAGGGCAAATTATCATGGTCATTCCACCATTAGAGCCCCAACCGCAAGCACGCAGCATCGCTCAGCCCACAGAAGACGAGAGGACGAAGGCGAGGGATGTAAATCGTGTATTATATTTGAACGGCCATCCGTTACTCAATACCCGGCTGATGGTGTAATGTTATCCTGTGTATCCTCGTTCGAGCCCGAGTGCTATGGAAGATACATATACTCAATCATCGCTTTGCACGATCGAGTATACAGGTGCGTCTAATTTGCTGGCCGCCTTGAGGAAAGTGAGCTCTATGATGAAAAGGTACTCGATGACCTTGCCGCCAAGCTTGTGGACAAGCTCGCCGGCGGCCTTCGCAGACCCTCCTACTCAGCGCGTGAATATACGTCTAGATGCGTTGAAGTTGTCATCGTACCAGTAGCAATTAGGTCGTCGACTACGACTACGGTCTGGCCTGGTTTTATACCATCGGCCTGCATTTCAAATGTGTCCTGCAACGCAAGGATTATAGACCGCCTTCGAGTTAGAGACTAACTCTACGTACGACGCCGTATTCCTTCTCATAGTTCGCGCTCACGCATTCACCAGGAAGCTTGCCTCTCTTCCTGACAGGAACAAAGGCCGCACCCAACCTCAAAGCGATGAGTGGCCCAATCAGAAAACCGCGAGCATCAAGGCCAACAATGATATCGATTTTCTTTGTCGGAAGGCTTGGTATGGTCTTGGACGTGAGATGGTGCACGAAATGGGTGATCAACGTCTCAAACGCGAGAGGATCCCTCAGAAGCGGGAAGATATCCAAAAAAACGATGCCCTTATGTGATCATTAGACGGGGTGCGGACGAAATCGCAGAGAAGCGGCGTGCACCTTCTTGGGGAAGTCTGGATGTGTTCCTAGCAAGCTTTTGAGGTACGTAGTATCCGCCATGGTCTAGTCGTGGAAGAGTGAAGGCAATACTTCACAACGAAACACCCAGCTCATGCTCAAACGAAATGGTGCGGGCGGATAGATTTGATCGCAGAAAATTCTCAGAGCGCTAGGTCGTTGCCGAACTACTCGGCTCTACGCCAACGATTCACACAGCACGCCAACGCAAAAAATACAAGAGGGCGTCATGATCATAGGTCGTCATACCCTTGCAGCATAGTGAGAGCGAAATCATGGATAGTACAAACGACAGCGACAGAGTATGAAATAGCTTAGACAGTGTCAAGGATCTCCGGCTCCTTGAAGTCCTTGACCACCCGCGTGCCGGTCTCCTGTGTAACGCTTGTCAGTTGGCCAGATACGATCGTTTCAGGAGGAATACGTACGTCTGTCGACTCTCCGTGAAGCTCAAGCAGCTTCGACAGATCGAACTTCGGCGCCTTCAGAATCTTCGCCTTGTGGACGTAGACGTTCTGGAGAGGGTAGATACTCCGCGCTGCCTTCTCGATCTCACGGCCAATCGCCTCTGGGACAAACTTCTGCACCAGCTCCTTCAGATCACAGCTCGTTGCCTCCCTCGTCATAATTTCGAACATCTTTTTCCGGATCTCCCGGATCTGAGACGATTGTGCGTAGGTAGTCTTGCGCACTTGTGAGGGCCGACGCTTGGTGAAGCCGATGGCGAACAGGCGGATAAGGTAGCCGTCGGTAGTCTTGACGTCGACGTGGGCCTCAATGAGGGTCTGCCACTTCCGGACGAGCGAGCGCAGCTTATCCGAGGTGAACGACATGCCGTGGAAGTTGGTCAAGCAGTTCTTGCCCTGGACCTCGTCAACCCGTAGCTTGATCTTGCGGTACGACGAGTCCTCGTCCTTGTTAAGATCGGCAATGGAGACTTCGACGATACGACCCTTGAGGGAGTCGTTGGCGTTTTCTGAAAGCTAGTTCAACAACTAAGGTGCCAAGATAGCATCGCGTGGACGTACTGAGGCCCTGAGACCTGTTCACAAGGGTCTTGCCAACATTGCGCACCTCGAAGATTGAAGGCGCCTTAATGTCGTACCAGTCTATAGATGTATGTGTGAGTGGAGTTCAGTGCAACCTGGATAGCAACGCACCCTTGCGCGAGAATGGGTCGACGACTTTCTTCTTGATACCCTTCTTGCCCTTTGAGAGACGCTTGTTCTATGAACACAATATTTGGTCGATAATTCTCCTCTCGCTACGCAAAAACTTGACCAACCTTGCCGACGGCCATGCTGGGCGAAAGGAGTGCGGTGAAGGAGGGACCGCGGAGGGGAAGCCGGCACTTGGACGGGCTGTGTTTTGGAGGCTACAAGCACGCTACTCGCTGCCTAGTGAGAGTGTGGGAAACAGCGCTTTGGTGGCTGAAACTCTAAATTGTAACTACAATTGACTTTCTCACGCTTTGTTAGCGCCCTTCTCCTGGACATGACTATTACTCGCACAGAGTTCGATGTAGCCTGCAAGGCTCTTATATCTGCTAATAACACTGGCATCGTGTCTGTCTCACCCGAATCTGCCCAATATTTGAAACGTTATCCTACAGACTGGACCTGGCACGAGCATAACGTGCGCATCTCCTACTTCCACATTTATAACCTCTGAAGTGCGACGTCTCAGTCTTATCCTGGACTTGGTTATCTGTCTCGATCCGTGCAACTGTCAACGTCATGCTCCAATACAGGTCTTTCGGACGAGGCTGACTTTGAGGAAGCTATAATTGAAGAGGATGATGCTTCGCTGTCCGCCCGATCAGTCCACGTACCAGGAGCCAGCCTCCATTGCCAGCAATTCGTAGTGCACTCCGCAACGTTCCAAGTGCCTGTGCTCTACTTCATAGTCCACAAATCTGGTGCGTGGTTATATGCTGTGTTACACTGAACAGTGGAGAGCTGTACTTATGAACTTGATACGGCTGCAGACGGCGAAATCATGGGTTTAGCTGACATTATGTCCACCTCGTTATTCCGACCTCTGGCTTTGCCCGATCCACAACATGACCATGGAATCGACGCCCCTGGCTCCGCTTTTGCCTTGTTGTCTCAAGGCGATCACCCAACACTGGGAACACCCTGCTGGTACTTGCATCCCTGTCATACAGCGGAGGTTGTAGGCGAAATTTTGGATGAGCTTGTGACAGATGGGCCGCAACGTTCTCAGAGATATTTAGAGGCTTGGTTCATGGTTTTAGGCAACATGATCGAATGGCATTGACTCGATGGCAATGTGCGGTTGCGATAAGTCTCGCTGGTCCATTTGTCGTACGTGGTTGATCTGACTACTGCCTTTCTGGAATCTGCCGTCGCTTAAAGTGCTTTGCACGAACGTTGCATCTTCGTAAGAATTTGCCACGCAATGTTTGTCTATATTCATCACTTATTAAATTGCCTCCAGCTTACCATAATTCCCGGCCCTCAAGTTGAGATCGACTCCTTACGATCGCCGCGATCGTCGCTCTTGAGCAACAAAGGGGTGGTTGCATTCTTATCTGCTGCTCACTTAAGATTCTCCAAGGGTAGAAGCATGTTAACAGCAATATGAATAAGGCCTCGTAAGCCGGTTTCGCAACTTTGTAGCATGTACTCCCTCACGCTTAGCACTAGATACAGTTTCTCCAGGCAAGATTCGATGTTCGACAGGTCCGGAGCAAGTCAAAGATACTTTGTGAATTGACAGCACATGAGACGTCTACAACTAGTTCGCTGGCACGGTCCGCTGCGGCGAGGATAAGGTTGCGGAACATGGCGCTCCTCGAAAGTCGCGAAGTACGTATGCAATTGGATCGTCTTGACGTGCCGAGCGTTCGTGAGAGGCTGAGTCCTTGGTTTCCGAGATTGCACCCGTGGCATCAGCGTAAGAATGGGAATATGGTTCTGGAGGTGGGTCAAGAACACAGACCTGTCATCTACGAGAAGATACTTACTCTCAAGCCCAGCTTTCAGCCTATATGTGGTAAAAGTACTACGGTCAATACTCGGATTCAAATGATGGTGCCCCGGTTGTATTCGCGACGTTCTACGAAGCGTGTTGCGAAGAACTATGTTAGTGTCCTATTGCCACTCTTTCACAATGGCAGGTTGAAACATAAATTGTAGCCCGCAGGTGCTGACGTTGAACCCGCGGATTTTCACAGTGCATCTGCTATAGCGATTCCTTCACTCTGAGAAACATTGACTTTTTTCAAGAGACAGCCTTCGGTCATCATCATACGCTATATAGAATCGCTATTGGCTGATTCATAAATCGGCTTAGAGCATACATTAACCAGAAGCTCGCTCGTGCGATGGTCAGAGGCGCGTTTCCATATCATAATCGCTAAGTGCATACGTATCATCTTCAACACGGCGCTGCGCGAATCTACCGCGGAGTAAGTCTCTAGCTATCTGGTTCTATGACATCGATACCTCAAATCTGTCACTGCACATAGGGAGGTACCATTCCGTAAGGGCTATCCGTGTAAAGCCGCCAGCTACGGCTCAAGACCGCATGCATTATATTAAAAATGTGATGCTTGCTTCTTGTAAGTTTGTACAAGCCCAAGCCTCCCACGTGCTGCGCATGTCTACGAGGTTGTATGGACGCTATGGGTGAGAACATCACGAACTTAGAGCGTTTTCATGTCTTGACGCCATTCGTTTAGTAGGTATTGCCACACTTGGCGAATACTTTCCACGTCAGAATTGTACTACGCACTATCGCTGTGCCAATGCTGTCTGCAGTGTTCCGCATTTGTCCCGGACTCAGTGCCGCGTTATCATAGACTTGCACCACTTGATCAACGAGGTTTATCGTGGCGTGCCGAATATGGGCGAGAAGTCTCGTGTGCCTGGTGAGAAGGCTCGAGACGCTCCTTAAAACCTTGGACTTGTATGCTCGCACCTTGGCTCGGGACTATACTTCTCACCCCAGCAACTCAAGTCGACCCGCCTTATCTATGGCTTCGATTGAACAACGGTCCGTTGGAAGCGCAAAGAACCGTGCTTCTTTGGAGGACGAGAAACACGATCCCGAAGTCATCGACGCCGAGTCCGTTGTTGACTCTTACGATGGCGATGAAGCGTTGAAACTGGTCGGGAGGGAGCGCACAGTAGAATTCAGCGAGGAGTACAACAGGAGACTCCGCAGAAAACTGGTACATCATATTGTCTTGAGTGTTTTCAAGGAGCTCACGCTCTTGCTCAGGATCTAGTCATCCCTCCCATATGTGCAGCGGTCTATTTCACTCAATTCTTGTAAGCAGCCAGCACGATTAAGGGTATCAGAGACGAGCTCGGACTAATGGTTGTCTCACAGAGACAAGACATCTCTAAACTATGCGAGGTGAGTGCAGATTTCTTGTTTGAGACACGAAGTCGTAATACCCTCCAGTATCATGGGATTGCCAATCACTGGCCAGGTATGCAGAGCAGTTATCGTGCCCTTCAAGTTACTAACGTGCATTCAGCGCTACAACCTCGTGTCTCTCGCCTTCTATTTAGGTGCGTCGCTGCTGTATACAGCGGTCTTTTCAGTACTTAAACACTGTCATACCCAGGTTTCCTAGTTTGGGAGTTCCCCACCGTCATATCTCACAGAAGCTTCGTGTGGGCAAATATCTAGGTCTGTAGCTTCCCTTCCACTCTACGAAGAGTCTAATGTACATGACAACAGGTGCTAATATAATTCTATGGGGTATCATTTTGATGCTACATGCTACCACGGCTTCATTCGGTGCCTTCTTTGCTCTGCGTTTCCTACTCGGTACGCTTTCATACACTTCATAGGTCCTTACCTAATACAGCATAACAGGCATGTGCGAAAGCTGCGTTGCACCTATACTAATCCTCATCATCTCCATGTTCTACAAGAAAGATGAGCAGGTGTGTTCTATTTTCTCGTTCAATCACGATCGTGTTATCAATGCAGCGTATAGGGGACTCGTGTCGCATGGTTCTATGTGATGGTGAGGAGATCGAAGCGAAACACTGGATGACTTTTATCTCATGCTGGTCTTGCAGAACGGTTCGGTTTTTGTATGGAAACCGTTTCGCATTCGACTGACTCGAAGTAGGTCTCACTCAAGTCTTCGGTGGCTTCGTTGCATACGGCATATCGTTCGACGATGGCAAACATATCACACCATACAAAATTATCTACCTTCTTCTGGGCGGTCTTGCTATCATAGTGGGTCTCTGCGTATTGGTCTGGCTACCTGACTCCCCAGTCCATGCGCGTATACTCACTAAAGAGGAACGCATCGCTGCTTTGGAACGAGTTCGTGACGATCAAGGAGGCACGGAGAACAGAAAATGGAAGAAAGACCAGATTATTGAGGCCGTCTCAGACATTCGTACCTGGCTAATTGTCTTATCCACATTACTGAGTGGGTGTCATAACTTTGGTTGGCTTATGTGCGGCTCATTCTTTATTACAGCAAGTATACCGAACGGTGCCCTCAGCAATTGTAAGAATCTCCCCGTGGTTTTACTAAGCGTGCTGCATCTTCATTGATATATTTTCTTCCCAGTCTCAAACATCATCATCCGTAGTTTCGGGTACACGTAAGTCATCAAACTCAGGATCCGCCCGTTTAACGAAGCTTATGATTTGTAGTTCGAAACAGACTTTAATCCTGTCGACGCCTGCCGGGGCAGTCGCGTCATTGACGACGTTGCTGTGCGGCTGGTATTCGGACAGAAAGGCAAGAGTATCTTCTATTGAAACTCTATAACTCTGATCGTGCCGGCAGGCGGAGCGAATGTTACCAATTGTATTTTGTCTGATTCCGACGATAGTGGGCACTGCGATCCTTGTCGGTTTGAACGGCACAGGAGAGAAGGGAGTCCTTCTTTTTGGTACGTAGACTATCAAGTTTTATACTTCTGCTATAGCTCATATCGTGCGCGCTATTTAGCCACATACCTCATCGGCACTTTCGGCAGCGCCCTCTCGTCGATCTACGCCTACAACGCTAGCAACACTAGTGGCCATACGAAGAAAGTTCGCCATCATCTTGCATACTACAGAACAGATACTGATGGGCACAATCTGCAGAATACCATCAATGCCATGACTCTTGTGTCTTTCAGTCTCGGTAACATCATCGGTACTGAGATATTCCAGCCAAAAGACGCACCAGCATACATTCCAGGGAAGATCGCAATTCTGGTCTTGCTGACTGTTCAATTGGCGGTGTCATTCCTATTACGTTGGATCAACATTCGCCTGAACGCACAGAGGCGTGCAAAACTGGAAGAGGAAAAGATCCGCAAGGGATGGTCCGATGCAGATGTACAGAAGGAACGCGAAAAACATGCCTTCCTGGACCTTACCGATAAGCAGTGAGTATTCCCATCGGTATCAAGAAACTTATTCTCATACTCTTTCTCAGGAATCTGTTCTTTGTGTACACTACATGAACAGCTTCAATGTACTACGGTTTGTGTCGCATCACCATGACGGCCGAACGTAGTAGTCAGGTTGTGATTCGAGTTATCAGTTTCCTATCAGTGTATTTGCAATTATGGTTCATGGCACTATAATACCCTCGGAATGAGTGTAATTAGGACACTCACTATGCGGCGCGGACATTGAATGCTTGGTCCTATGACATCTTTCGTTCACTGACAGCTATACTAGTACTTCCTGTGACGGGCGCTAACGTGGCTACAGTACCAGGCACCGGCGGCTACTAGGCTACTAAACACTGAGTCACCCAACTTCAACCACCCATCTCGAGGTTCCTCTACGCTTTTCGGCGTCGATACTGATAAACGAGGGCAGGTTGAAGCAACATCAGTCATAAAGTATACATCAATCACTTCGTACTCCCATACCATATCAACGGACGAAAATCTGAAAATCTTCATGTGGCAGTCAGAGTTTGACGATGTTTTCGTTAGGTCGTGCTTGCCATAGCAAAGATGTCTTGTTTGCAGAATCTCACGGCCATTCAAAGGTACGAGCCAATGTTTCTATCTATCGTTCTGAATAAACGCATGCAGGCCTGGCACATGCTCATGGGAGACTGCGGACACGGAGCGGATGCACGAGCCTCTGAATGCGCCAGTAAAGCATATCTAAGGTTTAACCAGAATTGACCAAGTGCGACTTTCCAAAGGTTTTCGGTATTCTTAAACCCTCCGAAATCGCAACGCACCTGTTATTCACCCAAGGCATGTGAGTATATTCGTTGTGATCTAGGTCGTGGAGCTCTACATTCTCACCGTACTTCTGTGTAGCAGGCTGTTCGTCTGTGCGAGGTTCCTAAAGGTCAACTTCTCATGATTATGCGTGAGATAGTCAGCTGGGGAAATTCATTCGTGCATTCCCGCCCGAGCTTCTTCCAATGCAGTTCGATCTCTGGTCTGGTGATCATACGCCGATAGAGATTTCATTATAAGAGGAAGGATGCTATGTGTACTTGTCCTGTCTCCCTTTCTAAATAACCTGCCACGATGTCGAAGGATGTTATTCACCATCCGCCCAAGGGCGAACTCGAAAAGAAGGGCGACATTACCAGCATTACGATCGCTGATGTCAACGATGGAGACGAAGCCCTCAAGCTCGTTGGGCTGGAACGAACGATTCAGATCGACGATGAAGCTTACCGAAGAGTTAGATGGAAACTAGTACGATGTCTGGATCCATCGCTCCGTCCAGTCCTAATCACAAGCCGTATTTTAGGATATGGTCATACCTCCGCTCTGTGCTGCGGTGTACTTCACACAGTATCTGTACGTCCGTTCGCTCGTGATGGTTACTCGACTGAACGGCATGCAGAGATAAGAATGTACTGAACTACGCAAGGCAAGTGGCTGCTCCAATATCTAGCAAGATTTAGTGCTAATGTATATCAGCATCATGGGGTTGCCTATAGTAGGACAGGTGATGTCGATATTTCGGGATATCATACTCCGGAGACTCATATTATCTTTCAAGCATTACAATCTTGTTGCTTTAGCGTTTTACTTAGGTAGCAGTCTCTGATATTGCACTCAATCGCGCACTTGACTAATCGGATGACAGGGTTCTTGGTGTGGGTATTTCCGACTATGTATATCTCACAGCGACTTCGTTCAGGAAAATACCTCGGAGCGAATGTACTTCTATGGGGTGTGGTCATGGCCCTACACGCGGTGCCGAATTCATTCGGCCCTTTCTTTGTTCTAAGAATACTACTCGGTATGTTGCACGTAGAAGGTATGCGGTATGCGCTAACGGTCACTCCAGGAATGCTGGAGAGCTGCGTAGGACCGACATTGATCCTTATAATATCGATGTTCTATAAGAAGAACGAGCAGGTACGCGATGGCCAAACCACGAGTCGGAAGATAGTCTCACACTGTTGTCAGGCAACTCGTATATCATGGTTTTATTTCACGGTGTGTTTCACATAAGCCATGTCGATGATCTGAGCTCATTACTATGTAGACAGGCGTTGGCGACCTTTTTGGAGGCTTCGTCGCATACGTAAGCCTTTTCTATCTTCTTCACGCAGAGAAAAAATATTGATGCTTCATGAATCTATCTCAACGTGAAGGGTATATCGTTCGACACAAATAGCGGCATCTTGCCTTACAAGATCATGTACCTCTTGACTGGTGCACTGGCGATTCTTGTTGGTATCTCCGTGCTCCTTTGGATGCCGGATTCTCCTGTGCATGCACGTTTCCTCACCGAGAAGGAGCGCATCGTTGCTGTCGAGCGTATCCGAGACGATCAAGGAGGAACAGAGAACAAGAAGTTCAAGAAGGAGCAAATTGCAGAAACACTGCTTGATGTACGCACTTGGCTTATGGTGTTGAGTGTTCTCGTTAGTGGGTCTCTGATATCTTTCTCTGTCCTGTGCATCGAATAATCGATCTTTACAGCAAGCATACCCAACGGAAGCCTCTCAAATTGTACGTCAAAACAGTTTCGATGTTAGATTAGTTGCCATTGATTTTTTCGCACAGTTGGAAACATAATAATCAAGGTTGGTGGCACTCAAAGCCAGGATCACGCACACAACTTATAAGCTATATCAGAGCTTTGGATATAGGTAACTAAAGACAATGCCCTCACAATATCATAAGCACTTACGGCTTGCGCTGCAGCTCTCAACAGGCTTTGATCTTATCATCACCTACGGGTGTGATAGGTATTCTGAGTTCACTTATATGCGGGTGGTACTCGGACCGCAAAGTATGGACGACTGATCGCACCCGGTATATTAAATCCTTACTCACGTATGTCTCAGAACGAAAGGATGCTTCCGATTGTATGGGGACTTGTTCCGACCATAGTGGGCGCTGCAATGCTCATAAGCCTGAAAGGACCGGAACATAAAGGGGCATTGCTATTCGGTATGATATCCCTCGGTTGGTTTGTTACGTCTGAGATTCATTACGAGTGCAGCGAACTACATCGTGACCACCTTTGGTAGTGCGCTTAGCGTAATCTACGCCTACAATGCTAGCAACACCAGTGGGCATACGAAGAAAGTTACTATTAACGCCATGACCTTAGCGGCTTTCTGCACTGGCAACATCATTGGTGCGGAGACGTTTCTCCCCAAGGACGCTCCCAATTACATCCCTGGAAAGACGGCGATTCTTGTGCTCCTCACTAGCCAGGTTTTCATCTGTTTCCTTCTGCGATGGGTAAACCTCCACCTCAATAAGAAGAAACTCAAGGTCATTAAAGAGCTTAAGGAGCGTAACAATTGGACGGATGAAGACATAGAGAAAGAACGACAACGCCATGCATTCCTTGATATGACGGATCGAGAGTGAGTGGTTAACCGAATTTATCTGTTCATTCGCTAAGATCAGACCGTGTTGTTTCCACATAATTAGGAATCCATACTTTGTCTATACCGCGTAGGTTACATGGATAGAGAACTGCGGACTTAACGTGCCGTATCCCGCACTCGGCATTGCCATCGCGCGCTTGGGCATGCCTCCTTGCGTGATCCGTGACTAAGTAGTGACTTGTAACGTGTGACAAGCGTGATTGTTCTTGGAATGGTCCTTGCAGCCAAAGTTGACGACTCTCCCGGACGTTCAGACCACTTAGGCTGCACCTGAGCCTTTATAAGTCATTTTTACGACCAAACTTCTCCAAAATATAACATATGTGCTCCTGACTACCATACATTCACCACCTGGTTGCAAATGATTATCAGCTCTCGCACTGAACCATACACGGGCCGCAGATATGACTTCGCAAAGGGACCAGCGCAGCAAGAGCGGATAAACGCTAACATAACCTACGTTTTTGATGCCAATGATGCAGGTCCGTAGGTTCGTATATCCACACTTCATGTTTATGTCGAACGCTGATCGCACGGGCGAGATGTAGATTGTACCAGTCGATGGTAGACGAGCATAGCTGAATTATAACACCTCGTCGCAGACCGTGATTCTATTGATAAGGATCGAGTAAGTTCATCCTTGTACCCACGATGCAGCCATGTATAACTTACCCTCCATCTTGACCACACGAACAATCTTATCGCTGCGGCTCAGAGCAAGATTCCGTGTATGTTAGTCAATCCGACCATGCGATACATAACGCTCGGCTGACCTTGCCGCAAGCCTGGCGTGGAGTCCAGTGGGCCTGTGGAAGATGAGCAGACCAGCCAAGTTCGTTCGTGGTTTCCCGCGCGATTGCTTCGGCCATCGGTTCACTATCTGTGCCAGACGGTCTGGTGACCACGGGCTGAAATTGTGTCTTCATAGCATATAAAGCGGCGCAAGTGTAGCAGAAGCTCCAAGCCCCGCCCGCCGCTCTTATCATCACGATGTCTAAGACGGAAAGCGTTCATAATGTTTCTCTTGAGGCAGAGAAAGCCGATTCATCATACGATACTATCACGAGCATAGAGGACAAAGACGAGGCTCTTCGACTCGTCGGTCTCGAACGAGCAGAGGTCTTCAGCGAAGAGGCCTATCGACAAGTCAGAAGGAAGCTGGTAAGTACTACAGTAGAATATCTTGCATGCTACCGTGCTGACGACCGCAAAAGGACCGGACTATTCCGCCGCTCTGCGCTGCGGTATACTTCACACAATATTTGTGGGTGGACAAATTTACAGCGGTTGTTTCAGTCTCAAAAGTTTCCAGGGATAAGAATGTGCTCAACTACGCTAGGTAAGCCGTCGCAATACTGTTCAGGCACGATGCGCTAACATACATTTCAGTATCATGGGATTGCCAATTACAGGACAGGTAGAGCTTCGTCCTTCATGCTGAATGGTCATCTTGAATGACGCATCGTTCGCTGAAGCACTACAACCTTGTCGCTTTGGCGTTCTATTTAGGTAATTCTATCTGCTATGAAGCTTCAATACACAACTCTAACGTTCGTTTACAGGATTCTTCATTTGGGTCTTTCCTACTATGTATATTTCGCAAAGGCTCCGCATTGGCAAATATCTAGGTACAAATGTTGTGTTATGGGGTATCATTATGATACTTCATGCTGTCCCGGAGTCTTTTGGTCCGTTCTTTGTGCTGAGGATCCTTTTGGGTAAGCCGGTTCATGTTTTTCATAAAACTAGGTTTCAGTGACCTGACGTACCGTTATTTCAACCAGGCATGCTGGAAAGTTGTGTAGGGCCAACACTAATCCTCATCATCTCTATGTTCTATAAGAAGAACGAACAGGTTCGTCCCCCAGAACCTTGCGGCCCCCCCACGCTAATTGCATAGTTATAAGGCTACTCGCATCTCGTGGTTTTACTTGATGGTGCGTCCGGTATCATTATCGATAAAATTCCGCTCACCGTTACCATAGAATGGTGTTTCTGGCATCTTTGGCGGCTTTGTGGCTTATGTGAGTACCACTTAACCAGACACTGTACTCGGCTCATACAATACTAATAAATAGGGTATCTCGTTTGATACCAACGCAAGTATCAAGCCATACAAGATCATGTATTATTTATGTGGCTCTCTAGCTATACTTGTAGGGGCTGCCGTGCTTCTCTGGATGCCCGATTCCCCAGTCCATGCGCGTTTCCTTACTCCAGAAGAGCGGGTTGCTGCAGTCGAGCGTATTCGAGATGATCAGGGCGGTACGGAAAACAAGAAGTTCAAAAAAGAGCAAGTTATCGAGGCGTTACTTGATATTCGGACGTGGCTTATAGTGTTGAGTACCCTCGTTAGTAAGTCCCGAGCTCAGATTTGGGATTTTACGCAGTCTATTCATACCATCCATCAATCGTAGCAAGTATACCTAACGGAAGCCTCTCAAACTGTAAGTAATGTTGGCTATGCTGTGGCAATACGACTGACTCTCCATTTGAACCAAGTCGGAAATATCGTCATCAAGGTGAGCATGTCCCTTTTCGATGCACAGTCAGCTCTTTACTCATGATCGATCATAGAGCTTCGGTTATACGTTAGTACAGTTCCAATGATGCACGGAGACGATGCTTGACCTGTATTAGCTCCAAGCAGGCTCTGATATTGTCGGCTCCTTCTGGTGTAATAGGCATCATGAGCGCGCTCGTTTGTGGCTGGTATTCCGACCGCAAGGTAGGTTCTTCATTAGGCACGGAGGAATATGTCTTTGATCGCATTGCACACTTCAGAACGAAAGGATGCTTCCCATCGTATGGGGACTCATACCAACTATCGTAGGCTCAGCAATGCTCGTCGGTTTACAGGGTCCGCAGCACAAGGGAGCGTTGTTGTTTGGTGGGTGTTCTCTGCTCATTGAAGGATGGCACGAAGTATCTTACCACAAAGACAGCAAATTACATCGTTACCACCTTCGGAAGCTCGTTGGCCATCATTTATGCGTATAACGCGAGCAACACCAGCGGACATACGAAAAAAGTCACGATCAATGCGATGACTTTAGCAGCTTTCTGCGCCGGTAACATTATTGGTGCGGAGACATTTCTTCCTAAGGATGCGCCGAACTACATTCCGGGAAAGACGGCGATCCTAGTTCTTTTGTGCAGTCAGATATTCATATGCTTCTTTCTACGATGGGTTAACCTCGACCTCAACAAGAAGAAACGTAAGGCAATCGAAGGCGCAAAGGAACGAAATGGCTGGACAGACGGTGATGTGGAGAGGGAGCGACAACGCCACGCATTTCTGGATATGACAGACAGACAGTAAGTACATCCTGTCAACCGTCACGACTGAGATTCATTGTTGAATTTCACGTCCTGAACAGGAACCCTTACTTTGTCTATACCGCGTAGGAGTCGGCATAGCGATCCTAGCAGTGTGAACGTTGGCTATGAAATCGTTATATACATGTATCAGGGTGCTACAGTTTGGCTGAAACTATACTACAATGCGGGCTCAGACTGCGTACTCGAATACGCGCTTGCCAACCACCCCCGGCATGAAACTGTGACGTCATCAGTATGTTTCATGAGCGCCTTAAGTCGTCCTCGACGAGCGCCTCGTGACGGTGACTGAGCCTCTTGACACTGATCCCACCCTCCCGCTCCTCTTACCAGGTCAGTAGACCGTAAAACCATGTTCAGTCAGTTCTGATATCAATCAAAGACATATTCTACATGAACAAGCTCACGCTCAATGAACTACGTCGATCAGAGACCTTAACAAAGATTGGCAGAGCCCAGTTGGTCAAGACGTATGTTTATTCCCAGCAAGTGTATTCCGACCTGCATGCAACGGAGGGCAAGAATCATCAAGCTACTTGGAATCTATCCACTCCTTCGACTCCTAAGCTGCTTCCTACAAGCGACATCAATGCGGGATTTGACACTCCAGTCCTCAAAGCACGCATGCCTGACTCTCAGCCTACATCTCGAGCGGAAAATGAAATGGATAAACCACCCTGTGCGATACATACATCTCCTTCAACAATGGCAAAGCAGCGCAAACCTGTTGCATCCGGCAGAGATCTGGACAAGGTTTCAGGCGGGGTGTACGGAGCGCGACCGTCCCAGAAAACGTTAGAAGAGTGCTTAAACGTGGCAAAATGCTCTAAAGAGACGGTTAAGAAAGGGAAGAAGCGTGCGAGGAGTGAGGATATGGAGCGAGACGCTCGTAAGTTGGAACACTGTAAGATGACCGACGCTAATCACTCACGCCGCAGGGTTGACTGAGCGTCGTGAGAGAATGCGTGCTAAGAAGGCTATCGTGCAGCCCAGGCCGAGCTCATCTGTACACTCTGACGACAAGCAAAAGGATGGCAAGCCGAAGCGCAAGGGAAACCCGAAGAGAACCAAGAACAAAGGTGTCAATGTTGCTGCTGGTCTTGCATTGATGCACGGCTTTTCTGCGCAGAACGTCGGGTCTAGCAGATTGACGGTATGTAATTAAGGCCCTAAAACTCTTGCGCAACTCAGACCGTTCCAGCTCAAACCTTCATTCGGGGTGTTCCAGAAGGGCAAAGCATCAGTCAAGACCAAGGTTCGGAAGAAACAGCGTGAGTCTGCCTAGCATGTCTTCGCAGTTCCAGGGTATATTTATGCAATTGCATATGCCAGAGGCCGCGATGAAACAGTGGTCGGAAGAGGACTTTCTAGGACGTAAAACTCAATCGCAGCCACAGCTGTGCATAAGAACACGCTCTTCGTCTTCTTCTGACGAAGGCTCTGATGAGGATGTTGAACTCATAGCGAGGGACCCAGTCAGATGCAAGAAGACTTCCATCAATGACGACGTCAAAGCGAGCCATACCCCTCTTGACGCTGATGTGGGTAGCTCTGACGTTCGACAACCTGTAATCTCGTCAAAGCGACAGCGGACCGTGTCTATTGTTTGGGATATCGAATTGGAGGATCGTAAGCTTTCATCCCCTTCCAAAGTTGCCTCGCGCTCTCCGAAACAGAAAAACAGCACTATCATCTTGGATACCCATGCAACGCAGTGGCACGTAGGTACCCCAGTCGACTCTCGTCGTGAACCTCCACAGAAATTCGAGGATATGCCTCCTCCCGTACTCGATGTATCGGCGTCATCGTGCTGCAATGCACCTGTGCTAGCGGATGGTCTCCTCGACGGTCATCGGCCTTCTTCTTCCCTTGCGCCGTCTCAGTCGGCTTCCCAGGTTATCCGTGGCTCCCCTTGTGAACTGACTTCCGGCTGTCGCCCTGCTCGTCATATCCATCGCTCGAAGTACTTTCCATCGCCAAGGCCTGTCAATTTTGCCACTGTCAAGCCAATGATTGCTCGTGCTTCGACTCCTGGCGACCGGCGACAACCCTCTCCTGAATTGATAGGTCCGCTTCACACCAGCAATACCATGTCGGTCAGTACATACAATGAACATAGCCCATCTTCATTGCAATACCCTTCGGATATCCGGTATGGTCATTGGATCTTGGATACAGAAGATAGCCAGCGCTGTATTTTCATAGAAACCACGGAGTTAAATCAAGAAAATCTAGATGATGAAGCCGATCTTAGGCTTGGGCAACTTCAACATGAAGACTTGGTTCAGGTACCATCTTGCGATCTATCTAGGTCGCCACCCACTATGGCGTACGCTGCAGGCTACAGCTCTGATGATTACAATCTCGACCATACACCGTTTGTCGATCTCACGCAAGAGGATGGGACGAACACGGAGCCAGAAGAGAGTCCATACGATGAATACCTCATGTCACAGGCTCCAACGGCACCTTGGGAAGAGCCAGTTGAAACGTATCTTGATCACGAACTCACATATCTTGCCAATGATGCTGTCCTGGAATATCATGAAGATTTAGTGCAACGCCCTGAAGGAGAAGAGGCGGGTTACTCTCCCAGCTCACCGGCACGACAGTCGGTCCAAGGTCGATCTTTTCTGCCTTACAACGTCGACGACTGGTTCACAAGCTCCCCGGGTTACGGTGGTCCGCACCAGAATGAGTACCCGACGGTATTGAAGGTAGAAGAGGACGTCGCCAGGCACCTGCGGGGTCACTGGCATCCTCAGAGGCCTTAGTATACGTAGATCCTACAATGATTACCGCCGTTCGAGAGCCCAGATTTTGGTTGGCAGTGTGACTTCGGTTCAGGCGTGACTCTAATGTGACTCTTCGCGATCAGCTCTTAATGAGCGCCTTGTTAAACGCTCGCATATTGCTACGCGGGTGGCCTCTCAAGATCTCAAACTCGAACTATCCGCTCACTTCCCCAGTGATCGCTGGCCCCAACTGCTTGACCACGCCGCAGACACTTTTTCCCGCAATTTTCTACAACATTGACCGTCAAGACATATGGAACGCTTCATGGCATCTAAAGAGAATATAAATACAGGACCACGCGTGGTCAGTAGACCTTCTCATCATCACATACTCTCACGGCTCATCACGGATTTTGGCCATAGAACGCGTCTGCCGTCAAAGCAGAACCTGTCGAACCTCAAATCACGCTAAGCTCGCCTCATAGACTGCAAACGCGCGATGTCAAGCCCAATGTCAAGTTAGAAGGAGGTGACGACCATGATGCACATGTTGTGAGGGTGCTCTCCTTGGTTGATCGCCCAATTCGACTCAAGGTTTTGCGTTCCAGTTACGTGCAAGGGCTTCTGCGGGCCAGGAAAACGGTTCTGACGCGTCTTTGAACGTGCTGACCTCGAAGGATGAGGATGTCGACATGAAAGACGCGTTGACCGTGGCCCAACCTGCCCGCTATACCGTGTATAGCTCCGTGGACGATATTGATTATGTGCCTGAAGAGGCTATGAAGCAGGGGCTCGGTATGGTGAAGGCGTTGGATGCTAATGTCAAGAAATTGGAGTTGGGTAGCAAGCTGAGGAAAGATGTTTGGCTCCGCGAGATAGAAAGGTGCGTGTATGCTGCGTTTGACGCATAATAATGGGGACTAAGCGTAGTTGGTAGCCTAAAAGGACAAGGTTCGCCTACCACTATGATCGCCGTGTGTGGAGGTGCGTATGTAAATTAGACGACACGATGTTGTTGACTGAAACATTATACCAGCGACTGGGGCCGGAAAATCCTCACTGCTGAATGCGGTGATGGATGGTAAGTCTTATAAACTGCTTCACGATGTCAGCTTAATCTAGCTGCTCTTTAGACAATATTGTACCAACTAGCGGTATGCGAGGTGAGTATTGACATACTTGATTCTGGTATCGATCTAACTCCTTGCATAGCCTGTACTGCTGTCGTTACCGAGATATCGTACCACAAGAAGAAAACGATCGAGGCAGACGTTTCCTTTTTGTCTGAAGCAGAATGGAGAGAAGAATTATCGGTTCTACTCGATGACCTTGTTGACGAAGAAGGAAACGTGAAACGGAGCACAGACTTGCGTTCAGATGCAGGAGTCGCATGGCAGAAAGTACGTAGTGTCTGCATTTACACGAAATTCGGCTCAACAGTCCTAGGTCCACGCGGTGTATCCGTCAGTCTCGCAAGAGCAGCTTGTACGGATGACGGTTGACCAGATCATAGACCGTGAACCACGTAAGCTATAATAAACGTGTTGCACCCAATCCCTGTCTGATGGCTGCCTCCTAGGTGTGGCGAAAATTCTGGGTACAACCAAGCATATCGTGGCCAATGACTCGAAAGCCTTCGCCCAGGAAATCGCGAAATATATCGATTCTAAGGATCAGAAGCGGGGAGATAAGAAAGGCAAGGACAAGGCAAAGGACAAAGGCGACGCCAAGAAGAAGGATCAGGGCAAGAGTCTCATTGAGAAGCTGCGTGATCAGAACAGGAAGAAGAACGGCGGGTCCTCTTCCAGTAAGAAATCCAAGGCCGACGACTACGATCCCGATGGCCCGGCATTCTGGCCTCTCATTCGACAGGTGCGAGTAAAATGTAACGCTGCAGCGTTATCTACAGGCGCTATCCTGGTCGATTTGCCTGGTGTCGCGGATGCCAACGCGGCCAGAAACAACATCGCGAAGGATTACATGAAGAAGTGTGATTGTATCTGGATCTTGGCACCTATCACTCGCGCTGTCGATGACAAGACAGCTAGAGGTACGGACATTCATTCATTGCGCGGAACCTTCTCATCGTCAACTTATCGCAGACCTGATGGGCGACGCCTTCAAGATGCAGTTGATGAGTTCGTAACATTCTATGCTCTCGTTACGTAATGTATACTAACGGCCGTCTTTTAGTGGGTACGTGCAGTAAAGTGTTCTGTCTATCTCGCGCTAAACAAGGTTTGGTCCTGCATGTGTAGACGGAAAGTACGTGAGACACACGGATATTACAGTTTCCAGTGCTTACATCGGTGACCAGTTATGATGCGAACGCTATCACGTTCATTGCCACGAAGTGTGATGACATTTCTTGCTCGGAGGTTATTCACGCTTTGCGGCTCGAGGATGACCCGGAATTGGAAGAGATCGAGGCAGAGATCGAGTCTTGCAAAACCGAGCACGATGAATGGAAGGAGAAGAAAGAAGAAGCCGAGTCTTTGGCGAAAGGTTCGTCCCTTGCGTTTTTCTGAGATATTGACCAGTCCTTAAGCTATTCTAGACATCGATAAGTCCCTTAAGCAGCTTCGTCCTATTCTTCAAGAATACAAGGAGCACTTGAGGGCCTTAGAGAATGATGAATCCTTCACGCCGAAGTTGACCGCGAAATCTACGAGTGATAACGACGAGGGGAAGCATGGAAAGAAGCGCAAGCGCGGCGGTGATGATAAGAGGTCCTCCAAGCGTAGGCGAACTGATGATTCCGACGACGACTCTGACGACGACTCTGATGACGATTTTATCGTCGATGATGACGAAGCGGAGGAAGAGGAGGAACTCACGTTCTCCGACGAGGAGGATCCCTCTGAGAAAGGAAGCGATGAAGAGGTCGAAGAAGGCCTTGAGGATAGTTCAAATGCATCCGACGAGGAAGATGAAGCCTCCGCCGAAGAACAAGTGACAGAAGAAAGCCTGAAGTCCAAGATCAAGGAAGCCGAGGACGGGATTAAAGAAGGTCGTATTGCACTCTCTGAACAGCGACGCCTCAGAAAAGAAGCCATGGATGCTTTGGCCAGCATCAAAAAGAGGCAGATCAAGGCGCAACGAGCGAAGAACGCATTTTGCTCTTTGAAACGATCGGAGGTAATATAACCCATGCTCCTGGGAATATACCAAATCGCTGACAGCCAGCGTAGTTTTCCCGAGACGTCCTGAAAGAGGACTTCCGCGTCGGTCTGAAGGATCTTGACGGTGAGTTTGCTAGTATTCCATTACGCCCCGAGCCGTCCTGACTGTCTGACTACCAGATGCTGCTGCTGAGCAACGCGACCCTACATCCTTCGATCCAACCGTCAATCTGCGCAGTAAGTTTACTTGTGTCACGGTCAGGGCATCCCTAACGAGGTCGTACACCTAGACTATGACGAAATCGACCTGCCTGTATTCACCTGTTCCTCCCGCGACTATGTTCGCATCAAAGGTATGTTCCAGAGAGAATTCTCCTCACATGCATCCACTCACACTGCGCTAATAGGCCAAGTCAAGGGTGATGGGGACCCTACGTGCTTTACTAAGGCCGATAACACTGGCATCCCCGAACTTCAGAAATGGTGCCACCACTTGACAGTGTCATCACGCGAACGCGCTGCACGAAACTTCCTGGCGCACTTGAAGACCTTCGCAAGTTCCGTGAAGCTCTATGTGGCTGGTATTGGAGATGTAACTGTGGCAGACAGAGAGGCCCTCCGGGAGAAATGGGAATCTGACATGATGGCTGATGATTCCGACTCTGATTCAGATATGGGAGTCTTCGATGACGGCTGGGCTAGCTCCGATGACCCATATGACCTAGGGACAATGGGCTCGGTATTCGGTGCCGGAGGACTTTATACAATGAAGACCAAACCTCCTAAGGCGCCTAAGGTCGATCGACGCGGTGAACCTATTGGAATCACTCCCCGTCTCGTAAAAGTATGGATGTGATGTTCATATCGTTTGAATATTGTGCTCATGTACTCCCAACAGGATTTCATGGCCGTCGTGGACAAGTGTGTGGACGACTTACAAAGGCTGTTCCGCGACGGTCTGGAGGAGAAGTGCCGTCTGGGAGCTGTAAACGCCGCAACGGCTGCTTCGGATACGTCTGACACATTTGCTGCATCTATGCATTGGGCTACGTATCGTGCGAGTGAGTAAACGTGTATCTCTTCGTATATTTTTGATTAAGCAGTATCTAGCTTTGCGCCGCCACGGGTCCTGGCGCCAGGATTTGAACGTGGAATTGAGCAATCCTTTCACAAGACAAATTGCCAGCAGCTGGTCCAAGGTGTTCGAGTCCGACTTGTTTGGAAGTTTTGAAAAGGCTACGGTAGATGCTATCCGGAAATTGGTCAAGGAAGTCGAAGACTCCGCGCCCCTTGGGTTGAAGGAAAGGGCCAAGGGCCAGGGAGAGGTCTCGTTTGAAGACGCCAAAGTCGCTCTCCAGAATACCCTTTCTGCTGTGCGAGACACTATCAACGACGAACAGAAGGAGATCAGCCGATGCCTTGCACCTCATGTACAAAACCAGCTATTTGCCGGCTATGATCTTGCTATGCAAGAGAGAGGTCGCGGCAGTGTAGCTAGACAGAAGGTGCGTTGCCAGCTGAGCTCGATATATTTTATCTTTCAAACAAGTCATACAGGCCGTGTTCCATGACTATATAGTAGACATCAAAGACGAGATGTTCGACGGTGCTGCTGACGTTATAATGGCACGTCTTTCGAAGGCAGCGGAAGCCGTGGGCAAGGCCCTGGAGACTGCTTTGTCTGATCTCGCCGAGACGGTACGCCATCCTTTCATATACGTATTCGGAGTCCTGACTGACTGCGGATAGGTTGAAGTCAGCATGGCTGTCCTGTGGGAGGGTCCACGAGATGACCCTGCTCAAGTCAAGGCTCGAGCAGAAGCCGTCTCCTCCGTGACCGTGCTCATGCAGCAGATCGAATTTTGGCAAGAGGCTGCCAATCGCAGGCCGCTCGCTCTTACGCTTTAATCGTCAAAGAACAAAGTCGTATTTCACGGGGTCGAGAGAGAACGCTGCCTCGTTATCCTCGTGTGTTCACACTTCTTCCTGTTGTATCTGTATTCGTCATTTGCTGCCCGCCTGTGCTATAGATCTAGACTATTAGATGTTGTTATAGGTTTACTGTAGAGCCTAGTATACTCTCCGCTCTCTACATGTAAGGAATAAACTATTGTGACGTCCATGTACATGACAGTCCAAGACGATCTGAGCGTTCTATATGATCTCGTAAATCACTGGTGTGTGGCGTAAGGGGACTTTGCTCGCAGTCTGGCCCCAATGTGGTGGAAAATGAAGCTATAACCGAGTCAGTTCGATCAGCTACTTCAGCCAGAATGCGATAAGGTGCTTACGGGAGCGGCGCTGCGACTGTCATGATTCCTGCTAGGAAAGCCGTGGCTCCTACCGTTCCCATCCTCGCATACATCTGTCCCGCAAAAAGCGGGAAAGCCGCAGCAAAAAGAGAGCGCACGAATGCATTAGCTGCCATTACGGACGCAGCCATGGGTTTATACGCGGACACCAGATACGTGAAAGTCGATGTGAAGCACAGGAGGAAGCCCGTACCGAATGCGACGGACGCAATGATCGGTGCTATCCAGTGGACGTGTCGGAATGTAGTGAAGGCGAGCCAGAATAAACTGGCTGGAATGATGACGGCCCCCACGCGACCCGTAAGCAGCAGAGCCTCGGGCGGAACTTCGACGCCTTGGTGCTTCCTTTGAGTGTACCTAGAAGTCTGTTCAGACGTCAGTTTCATCTGGTCGGAGTAGTCGCTCACCTAATGAGCGCGACGTTAGATATACATCCCGCTGTCATGCCGATTCCGATGCCGGTAAAAGCCAAACCGGTGTTTTGCAGGTTGAAACCATGCTGGACACCAAATATTATAGGCCAGGCCTGGAAGGCAAGATAAAGAATGCCGAACAAGATTGCAGTCCTGTCGTGAACGTCATACTCTGAGTCTATGGCTTGACAAGGTCAACAACGAGAACTTACCAAAGATCTAACAGGAGATTCATGCGATCGAAGAGCAGAATCTCTATACTGACTTTAGTTAACCGTTACGAATATATCATATACGACGTACGGAAAGGGGTGTAGCAGCTAACCAATATAGCCTTTGGAAGGCTTATTTGACGGCGATCAAGAGGTGCATAATATTTAGGATCGCCTGTTGCTTTTCTCAATCTAAGCGGGGGTCAGAACATTGGCTGCATCAGTACGGAAAACGACTCACTTTGCAGCTTTATATTTGCGCAGAGTAGGCTCATAGGTTTCTGGTATCAGCTTGAAACAAATAAGCATAAAAGATTCGATACGAAAGTAAATGTGCTCACCAAGGTGATGAATAACCACTCCACAAAGACCCATATTATCAGCACGCGGAAAGTCCACCGCCAGCTAGTGTTCTGATTACATATCAGTACCTTGAGAATGCGCGCACAAAAAGTGACAGCTCGCACCTGGTTAATGAAACTACATATGCATGGGTCAGTGATGGCTATATACGAGAGAAAGAAGGTACGCTCACCCACTAATGAGGGGTCCAAGCATAGGACCTATGAACGGAGCTAATGCATAGATTGCCATGGGACTACAATTATGGTGAGTATCATGCGACAACACCTGTATTCGAACTTACACGGCTGTTTCGTGACGCCCATACAGGTCACTGATGCTGCCTCCTGCGACACTTAGGAATGCGGAGCTGAAGAAGCCAGTGACAAAGCGGAAAGTCAAGTACACGCCTGGGGCTCAGATGAGCACTTGACACGAAGCTTAGAGTTATTCAGCGACTCACCGATATCCGGAGCGAAGGCAACTGGCCAGCAGAACACAAAGAATAAGAAATAGGACACGCGGTATATAGGGCTGCGTCCATAGACCTCGGACAGAGGTCCTACAAACAGCGGCCCGAAAGCTAAAAACCATGTCAGTCAGGCACTATAGTAGTGCAAGACAGAGGATGCATACCTATGCCACCGATAGACATGCTCACGCCCAGAATAGCCACCTCCTTGCTGACATGTAAATCCCTTGCAACACCGCCCTCAGCAAATGCAGCCTACATACAAGTCATCAGCACGTCCATACCATGTTACTTTATAATTTATACGGCCCATACGTACCATTGAGGTGGAACACGTACTGCAGAGCGCACCGCTACAGAGCACAAAAATAATAATCCATTTTCTGTACTTGGAAATATTCCTAGGGTCTTCTTCGGCATCCAAGTTTACGAGGTATCTCTCTTCAGCTGGGTTGGACTTGCTAGGCGACTCCTCATCGACCTCCTGCTTTGTCACATTTCCTGTAGGTTTGACCGATATGTCTTTCTCTCCCCTCTCTAGATCAGAAGCAAGTGTATGCACGGAGCCTTCTGTCATACCGTAGTTTGTCGAAT
Source organism: Pleurotus ostreatoroseus (assembly GCA_005298045.1). Lineage (NCBI taxonomy): Eukaryota > Fungi > Basidiomycota > Agaricomycetes > Agaricales > Pleurotaceae > Pleurotus > Pleurotus ostreatoroseus. The sequence goes on along the minus strand of SWBT01000328.1, from coordinate 2,663 downwards.
ATTTTGATCAATGGGTTTAGGTATGTGGGAGAGGATAAGCGCACCTGTGAAAGGGGGGTGCTGTAACTTATACTTCCTGGTTCTTGTGACTACGATTCTGTCTCGGAGACGGCTATGAATCCATTACCGAGCACTGCTATCTAAAACATCATGAAAATGTCAATCGTAAACAGGGACTTTAATATATGCATACCAAAAGAGCCGTGGGTTGGACTTACTGAACGCACTCGGCCATCGGGGTCGGCATTCGTAAGGTGGGAATCGTCGATCTCTGCTCACTTCTTATCTTCACCACAGCAAGCTTTAAGCCAACTATCCTACTTAAGAGTATTGGATACTGAATAGCTGGTGCAAGCCTCATCCTACTACTTGGACACAGGATGCGGATCGAAGTCGATACAATATTTTCAGTTTCTGAAATCTTCGAGCCAATCAAAACGCTTACAATGGGAATCAAGTCTCAAACATTGAACGGACTTTCAACAAGTCCTACGGTTCCGTAACATGGAGGCCGATCTAGAAAATGCATGTGCATTGTGAGTTCATTGAACTTGCGCTTCCGAGGAGTCCAAGGTCGCTTACGCTGGCGCTTACAAGCCAGGGCTTCGGGCTTGCTGTTCCGGGGACAGGCGGGCCGTCAGTGTGGCTTCGGCATCGGCCCGGAGAGGCGGGAGCGACTCGAGAGCTCGTAAACGACGATGTTCTCTAGCTCGGTATCTACGTTCTATTACACCGATACTGACACTCACACTGTCGTTCGGATTGTGGGTTGCTCATATGGCAGAGGTCATCTTGACCACATTTTCTCTGATTTTATTTTATGGTCCTTCGGCACTAAGTCACGTAGAGCATGATGTGCATGTGCCGGTGGCATCCTGCTGACGTCGAAAGTGCTCCATGTCGCATGTCGCAAACGATTGAGCAACGTCTACGTCATCATAGTCGGGCGCGTGGAGAGGTTAATGGGGTCGTATACCTATGCCTTCTCGCTTCGATGACTCTCTTATCACGGTGCATCAGTGAACCTTTGACGCGTCTGAATAAGCTATTCAGAGCGATTCAGAGCGTTCAGACGCCGTCAGATCGCTTCAGAGCGTTCAGACAACAGACCGTCAGAGCGACCTTTGTTGTGCAGAAGCTTGCTCACGGTTCTGCTAGCAAAATGGGCGGGTTCTTATTCAGACCGCAGACAGCAGATCACCAGATTCTATTACTAATTCACTTTCATTATTCAAATGTGTACTAATACATGGGGCAACTAATACACAGTACGACAGAGACACATACAACGACTACGTACTAAGGTATAGTAGGTCTCAGACGTCACAAATACAAAGAGCTTCTTTCCGAACTGACGAAGGCAGCAAGGCGCACCTTATAATGGAAGCAATAACTCGCCCGCTTCAGACTGGAGGGTCTCGAGGGCCGGTATCTACACTTGTCATGTGAGCTAGACGTCCTAGTGGGAATCGAATCGTCACTGACCGAGTCCACCGCCGCACTCAAGCCGCACTCAGAAACCTCTTCCGAGACACCAGCACCGGCACTAACAACGTGACGGAAGGCACGTACCGAAACTATATCGACCAATCCAAAGGACTTCAAACAATGCAGAGAAAGCAATGGGTACGGCGAGAGTACTATCCAGTACAGATGGCGAACGACGATGGTGTAAGTAAAGAGCTGACTTTGACGTGGCGCCGCGATAGTCGCGCTTGAGAGCGCTTCAGATGGAGCGCTGGAAGTTGATTGGTTGCGACGGCGCTCCCAATCGCACTCAATTTTGAAGCTAAGTCACTCCGACTTTGACGACAATTTCCTCGTATCTCATTCATTCCTGCGCTGTCGGCAGCAGAAAGACGTGCAATATGTTCATAAACGCAGCGGCAGACCTTCGGCCCACCAGCACCCGCTACAGCGGTTTTATCAATTCGTTAAATTGAATCCCTGTCGTAACGTTCAAGTCAAGTCGAGAAGGAGGTCTGAGGGAAAAGGAGAGAAAGCGCAAGCGTGGGAGACGCCTCCTTACATAAGCCGGAGAAAGGCGACTACAAGCTTGAAGAGCGCGCAGCAGACGAGCGAAGAGTGGGCTAAAGCTACACGAAATAAATTACCAAAAAATCACAAATAATGCATTGACTATTGATGAGAGTAACTGCAAAGAACAATACATAAATGTGAGCCGGGGCCCTCTGCACAGAGTAGAGAGTCAACGGAGAGGAGGCGTGGAAAAGTGATGGTTACATAAGGTATTTGAAATTTTGCAAAAACCCGACACGAAGTCGACCAACATTTCACGGCGCTAAGACCCTCACCAATAAATTGGTAGCGGGAATAAGGTGAGCTCAGACATGCCGGTATATTTAAATATCTGATGTCGTTATGGGGTCTGTCTCTACTGTGAAGAAAAGGTCTGAGCGAGCGAAAAAAAATTCTAAGTCTTGAGACCTTTATCTGCGGTCTGAAGCATCTGCAGACATCTGTCGCCGTCTGAAGGCTCTGACGCGATCTGACGAGTTTGACGCCGGTTGTTCAGAGCGACAGACACCACAGACATACGAGAATTTCCGTGAGAAGGGCTAGCCCACAGAAATCCGAGAGGCGTGTTCAATGTTCGCGGGCTTTCGCCTCGCTTTCCCCTGGACGGAAAGTTTTCATTTTGG
>SWBT01000443.1:0-120239 GCA_005298045.1 Pleurotus ostreatoroseus | reverse complement strand
ATCAGCCAATTAGGCGCCCAAATAACGAATGGCTGGATTCACGGGCGCTTAATATATCCGGGAAATGATATATCAATACTATGACTAGTAAGTCAATAATGATATATCATTTATAATACTAATACTGGGTGAGCAGTCCGATAAACAAGAATATAGTCTAGATGAGGTATTAGGTGGATATCTTCTAGATGGAATATATATCGAACCTGGTACGGATGAAGACGGCCATTGATATGTCCGATTCCCCATGCCAATAGCGAACCAACCTGGGAGGTGTTAGACTTAATCTCCATACATTCAACAAACGCGCGCACCATGCCGGTAGCGCCATTCGCGGCGAACCAAATCGACAATCGAAGAGTCTGCTCTCGCCTTCGCCACCACTAAGACAACGAAGTGAGTCAAGCGATCGCAATGACCTGACAGCGTACCCACCATTTGTGTTATTGTAATGAAACACGGTGCTGGATGGGGTTCATAACAAAGTCCATATTTCAAAACGGGTCAACACGTACCGACAGTTGCTTCGAATATGCCCAGGAAGAATCTTGCTGTGATTAGCCCTCTGAAGTCGTGCGCTGCCGCCGACGATGCAATGATCACGCCCCACATAATAACATTGAAAAACACTGCGCACGAGCGGGTTAATCAGGTTTTGAAATAGTCACAAAGGCTGGAAACTTACGATATTTCGCGACTGGTAGCCGTACTAGTAGATACGAGGAAATGGGTTGCCATATGAGTTGCGCAACGTAGACGATACTTCCTAGCCAACTATATTGCTGTCCAACTAGGTCTGTAGTGTTAGCGCGTGTAAGTGCATGCAGCTGTTTGTTAATGGGAATACTAGGCTTACGCGTTTCCTGTACGATATTAAAGACCGAAGTGTACGATAGAGAAGATCTGTATAATGGCTCAGTATACTATAGAAAAGAGAAGGGCTAAGACCTACTTGTCCAGCTGTTGCAGGAAGTACACCATGACGATGACAGGCATGAGCCATAAATCGATCTTTCTCAACACTCGTGTGTCCTCCTCCACAGTAAATTCCATAGGAATTGTAGCGTCATCCAGGATCTTGTGCGCTTCGTCTCGCCTTCCATCTTCTTGAGGAGGCGGGGAGAGTACATTCTCCCGCAATACAATATCTATATCCTTCTCCGATAAACTGGGCGATGTTGGTCCTGGAGGAGTGGGCTGCATAATGGCAGTGATCTCTTGTCGCGCCCGAGACGAGAAAGATGCATTTATCTATCGTGCGTAAGTTCCAGGGACCTTGTTTAATCCGTATAATGATGATGAGATAGTCCTGTGGCCGTACGGAAAATAGAAGTCAAAGGATGAACGTTAGGGCCGAAAGTCAGGAGCGCACTAGTAACGCAGCCACATACATAACACTCTTATCTTCGTGCGAACATGATGCCAGATGTTCCTCCGCTGTATGCACTTCGTTGGCTTTGAGCACAGCGCAATATCAGAGCGTGGGTCCTTTGCTTGGAAGACGCTGGAATAATGGTCAGCTGGTAACTTAGGAGCCGATAGCAAGGTGTTGTGACATACCGTATGCTACTATGAATTCGATTCTCTCACAAGCTCCAGGCATGGGTCCAACTGTAACGGCACCATCACAGCGTGTTCAGAAAGGCGGATATGACGGATGAAGACTGGAGCACCAGGTCTACGGAGCGGTCCGGATGCCTCACTAAGATCATCCTTAGCCCAAAGCCATATAGCAGGGCAGGAAGCGTGAGCACTGGCGAAGCAACTCTCTACATCCATGTCTTCGATTTCTAAGCCCCTTGGTGGACGTGTTGGTATTGTAGGCACAGGGAGTCGCGCGGCGATGTTCGTGCGGGGCATCGTGGCGCGGCCGAACAGCAAGGTCGTAGCTATCTGCGAGCCGAATTCTGTCCGCGCCGCATACTACAACAACCTTCTGCAAGAGCTAGGCGCGAGCACCGTTCCCGTCTATCAGCCGGAGGCTTTTGAAACGATGCTTAAAGATGAGAAGGTGGAGACGATTGTTGTTACGTGCGTCGATGCCTTGCATGATCTGTACATTGTACCGGCTCTGAAGGCGGGAGGTAAGCATGAACAGGAGTTAGGCCATCAATGCTTAGACTCACTGTCGTGTAGTGCGAGTGCTCACCGAGAAACCTATGACGACTGACGTGGAGAAATGCCGACGTATTCTGGAAACGGTGAACCTCACGGGAAACCACATTACGGTGACTTTCAACTATAGGTGTGTTGACGAATGAAACGACCGCGGCTGCTGCTGAGCTCTGTGCAGATATAATCCTGTGCATGAACTTGTGAAACGGGCCATCGCTGAAGGGAAAATTGGAAATGGTAAGTCGCATCCATAGCCTGACAAGTAACGGGACGTACTGATTAATGCACCAGTCCTCTCGGTACACTTCGAGTGGCTTTTGGACACTGTTCACGGAGCAGGTCAGTCCTGTTGAATTTTACAAGCAATTTACTCACAGACCAACTACCAGACTACTTCCGACGCTGGCATCGCCAAAAGTCCAATTCCGGAGGGCTCATGGTGCATAAGTCAGGACATCACTTCGACCTTGTCAACTGGTGGCTCGACGCGGAACCTGACACCGTCGCGGGCATCGGAAAGCTTGCATTTTACGGGGATGATAACGGCAAGCGGCATGGCTGGGGACGTAAGTACGAGCGCGCACGGAACTCCGAGGCCGCTAGAGGAGATCCTTTCGCCATCGATCTTGAGGGTGACGAAACGTTGAAAGGCATCTATGCCGACGCTGAGAAGGAGGACGGATACTATCGTGACCAGAACGTGAGTATGACTGGCATTATTAACGGGACTGTCGTGAGAAAGGCCTCCGTAGAGCATCAGGTTGTCTCACCTTATCGGTTACAGGTATTCGCCCCGGGAATAGGTATTGAGGACGACATGGCTCTCCTCGTCCGGTACAATACCGGTGCAACGATGACCTATCATCTGGTGAGTAAACGAAGTCAAGGAGTGGCGATCAGAGACCTTAGAACTGAAATTGGACTCAGACCGCTTATTCTCCGTGGGAGGTGAGCTATTCGCATCGACGGTCCCGTCAGGAGCTCACACAATCCAGGGGTACAGAGTCATGTTCAATGGAGATCAAGGAAGACTAGAGCTAGACGTGGTTGAGTCACGGTACCGGGAAGTGAGCGACCCACAGCTCACCGGAGGTCAAATCCATGGGAATGCGCCCCCGCCAAATCCAGGCGAAGCCACAGTGAAGTTGCAGAGGCTGTGGCAGAAGCCCGAGTTGCTACCCATCACGATGGAACACGGCTCCCACGGAGGTGGGGATCGACGCATGTTGAGCGTTTTGTTTGGGCCCCTTCCAGGCGAAGATGTTGATACGGGAGACGCGTCAAAGCAAAGCGCAAGCGAACGGGACGGTGCAATGGCACTTGCAGTCGGATTGTTGGCAAACGAGAGTTTCAAAGACGGCCAGTTCCATACTATACAGGAGTTATCATTCCCTTTGTAGCAGCCGCCGTAAGCCCAAGAAATGAACGAACATAAACGTGCCGTGCGATCGATGGGGAGCAAGGTTTGGAGAGGTTAAGAGTAGTCAGGCGAATTTACGTTAATACGGCGAGAGTCCTGTAGACAAGTGACCTATCTATAGTGCTTCCAAGCAACCGTGAGTACTAAATCCAATAGTTTCCCATAGATGAGATGATGTAGGTCTAAAATTTCCAAGAAAGCGATTCAGTCTTTTCTGACCGGCGTCGACGAAGTCGTGAGGCAACCAAGTCATGTCAGAGACAGTTTCGCCTCTCTGCGCAGCAATCTGTAGCAGTTGTTGAATGTCACGCACATCGACGTACTGTTTCTGCTGCATATCCGATCTGCCGGAGAGGCGATGATCCTCCCAGCCTTGGAGCTTCAGCAGAAGCAGTGCGATCAGTGGCATGACTGGAAGGTCTTCCAAGCTGACGATGTGCTGTGTGGGTACGAAGGGTATATTGAGGATACCTGGCACCAGCACGTCGACTTTGCAAGATCGCTTTCTGTGTCCACGAGGTGCGAGTTTGGCGAAAAGCACTTTATAGGTGGCTCCGGGTGTTTGGGCCGGCCGAAGATAGAACGACGTACTCGCCTGCTTGACGAGTAACTCTTTGAGTGCCTCTGTGCTGAGTTGATAAGTGATAACGACTATGTCGACGTCCTAAGATAAGCAAGTTTAGCGTGACAGCAGTACGAAGAGGACTCATGTTTCGTACGTTGGGTATCCTACTGTTGCCGTACAGCGCACATCCTGCACTACCAAACAAACAGCACTCCAACCCGGAGTCAATAAAGACCTTCACTGCTTTCCGCGCGACATCACGAATTTCTCGACTGTTTGGAGCATATTCCATGGCGAAAGATGCGCGTGGTGAAGTTATACTGGAGATTCTTGCGGTGAGTGGTGAGAGTTGTAACAGGTAAGAGTCGGGAGTTGATATCAGTGTGACATGGTATCAGGAGGTTGAATAACTAAACAAGAAGGGCAGTTTCCGTCAGTGCGGATGATGATGCATATGGTCCACTATCAAAGGCAGTCGGACAGTCGTCGATGCGAGCACAAGCAAGCGCTTATTACCCTCGGATCCGTCTCGGACTAAAAGCCTTTGTGCTTCATTTACTCACTCAAGGGATGCGGTGTGACATTCCATCGCTGAGGTCAAATCGTTGAACAGAATCCAGCCCTAAATATACTAAGGCTCCAACCATTTAGTTTATTTACTGTTTATAAACAGTAAAAACCATTTACACTTTATGTTTATTTACTCTTTCTGCGTAAAAGTGTGTAAACAGTTTATTAAACAGTAAATAAATGGTTGTGTAAGAGAAAGCCTAAGGACATTCCCGGGACGTGGAAGGTCATAATCCAGGTAAGAACGCTATAGTTACCCTCGTAGTCCCTTACGAACGTCCCAACCGATGCGCCGCTGGAGGCTTTCATCGGCGCTAACTTCGCTGTCGAGCAGCCTCGGTCCGGCGTTCCGTGGTTCATACGTTCGTGTTTTCGTCTCCCGTCGCGACCTTTGTCAACACCGGACTCTTTGCGTCACCATGTAGCTGAATGACACATCCGTGAAGGTAGATGTACCAGGTAACTATTTTACTGGATAGCGCGGGCTGAAGCAGTCGCGCAAGTCGAGTACGCGACCTCAGTTGCAGATGAACCTGAAGCGAAGTTTCCCAGGAGGACCCGACACCCTCTATGGATCTTAGCGTACAGTATCCGCAGAGCCGTTCTATATTTTTGCGGAATGCACATTTTGAGGAGTATAAGACAACGCTGCACAAGCCGCTTTTGTGTGCATTCGAGACTTCCACGGCGGGGACCTCTAGCCTGAGTGAAGCGATTGGTCAGGCCATCTCTTATCATGTCGCGATGGCTATAAGGCCCATTCAAGTGATACACCCCATTTGTTACGCCTCGTAGCCTCTGTATATGCAGTGTCAGAGGGCAGACGGAGATATGTGGCTTTGTTCTTTTATTTACTCTTTATAAACTCTTTATAAACTGTATACAACCCTTTACAGTTTATTTACACATTTCGAGTAAACGTAAAGTAAATGGTTGGAGCCTTAAAATATACCGTATGCTTGCCTTTCAGATCATCCGACGCAAGAAAAAAGATGAACCCGACCCGAGTTGAACGGATGACCTTGAGGAACCAGGTTACACTGGAATCTCACGCGCTGACCACTGTGCCACGGGTTCATAGTTCAACTTCTTTTCCTCAAAAGTTATAACCCGCAACTAACAACAGGTCATATTTTTCCGGCCTTGAACCGTAGTCCGGACCCCTTGCCGGCCCCTCATCTGATTTTGGCCATGGACATTCACTTTCGTCGATTCACAAGTCGTATCTTTCCTGTCATCGTAACGCGACGATGCATGTCAATGGATTGATTCGTCGCGCAAGAGTACTGCGCTGAGAAAGCCAGGGCCACTGTCGGAACGACAGATCCGTCCGATGTTGACTGCAACAGTACACTAGCGGTCTAGATGGACTCCTGTGCTTTGGACCATCACACTTTACAGGAGACTGTGTCCCTGGGGCCGACTCAATTGGTACGTGCGCGTCACACCGAGCTCAGTGGTAACTGACTGCGGCATGAGCTACGGCTCCGCTTTGCCACATAGGGCGGCCTCAACGTGATCGTATTTGCCATATTCTTAGTGCGAGGGAAGGAACGCTGTCTCGTATCTCACAGCGTATATGGCGTGCGATGCAAGCACCAAATGGAGGCTCTTTGGTGCGTAACGGGCAGCGAGGGCGTGTCCATCCGCTGGAATCTTCACACACACGACATCAAACTGGGACCAACGCTACGGCATCGCTGCCTTCACGTGCCGCTTGCGCTGCAATGCAGGCATGATGGCATATCCACTGCCCCGTATAAGACAGGCCGGTCGCGGAAGCTCGGAACTTAGGGTGCATCGCTGCGCCTATCCTGCTCTCGCCGTCCTCCGTGCAACATGATATCGAAAACGAGCGACTCGGACCGTCCGAGTATAGACGAGAAGAAACAGGCGGATCCCGAAGCTGTACTCGAGACCGTATCTGCATCGGCTTCGACGACGTCGCATGAGATCGACTTTGGGGGCGACAGCCAGCTACCCCCTCCTCCAAAGCTCACTCCGGAGCAGGAGAAGAGACTGTATCGGAAGGTCGATCTATGGCTCATGCCAATCCTGACGTTGATGTACCTGGCATCATTTTTGGACAGAGGTAAGTTTCTTTAATGCACCTTTGAGGCCAATCAGCTGATAGCCATCTCTAGGCAACATCGGTAGGTTCTGCGAGTTTTTGAGAGAATCTCTTGCTCACGCGTTTTAGGCAATGCAAAACTACAAGGCCTGACGACACAGTTAAACCTTACCGGCAACAAGTACAATATCGCTTTGGTACGTATCCTACCATCGACCCTCAGCTACGTACTGATCCTGCAACTATTCAGACAATGTACTTTGTTGTAAGTCATACTTATTCGTCCAGCCCTGGCCCTGATTTAGATTCGGTCTCTTGATATAGCCATACTGCATATTTGAGTGCCCAGCGAAGTACATCGTTTGTCTCTCCTGTGCTCTTAGCGCTGACGGGCATGGTACAGTTTGGTTCTGAAGAAGTTCAGGCCGTCTAGGTACGCCATCTCGCCCATTTGACTGAATCTCAGTAACAAGACTCCCTTCAGATGGCTTCCTGGTATCACTGTGCGTAGATGCTGTTCCTGAATACTTCGAGGTACTGATACGAGTCAACCAGATTGTGTGGGGCATCATCGTGTAGGGCAACTTCTCAGAAATGTACCGCACATTAACACTAACGCTTGTTCAGGACACTTATGGGCCTCGATAGAACGTAAGTAAAGCAACGTGTTGTCATCAAGAAACAAATCAGATTATCATTTGCTTATTGCCTCAAGATATGCAAACCTCGTCGGCACACGTATAGCTCTTGGAATAGCAGAAGCAGGCCTATTCCCTGGTGTAGTATATTAGTACGTATCTGCGATTGCGACCGATGGATATCCGTGTACTCATAGAACTATAGCTTGTCCATTTGGTATCCTCGACACATGTTGCAGTGGCGCATCGGCATTTTCTACGGCGGTGCTACCATAGCGGGTATGTAGGGCTCAAGTCTGTCTTAAAGCAGCGCGTAAATCCTGATAATGCCGACCATAGGTGCTTTTTCTGGACTCCTTGCATTCGGCATATCCTTCATGGCGGGAACCGATGGCATGCTCGGCTGGTCTTGGATCTTCGCAAGTTTCATTCCTTCGGTCACAAATTCGCATCTAATTGGAGCATAGATTATCGAAGGCATTGCTACCGTATGTGTCGGCATTCTAGCCTTCTTTAGTAGGTGCTCTGCCATTTATAATGCCACACAAGACACTGAGCCACGTCATCTAGTCTTGGTCGACTTCCCCAACACGGCTCGATTCCTCACTCCAGAGGAACGCTCGTACATTATTTGGAAGAAGAGTATGTGGTCAATTACTCTTATCGCTAATTCGACAACTCATGTAATGGGTAGGATACGATAACTCCTCCGTTGGTGAGACGGAGACCTTCGCGGTCCGCCATGTATGGGCTGCTTTCAAGGATTGGCAAGTGAGTGGTTTGATGACAATTGTTCGTTTTTTCTAGAACTGACTCGCAATAGGTCTGGCTGCATATCCTCATCTACATGTCTATCATTGGACCCCGTATGTTCCCAATTGATTACTTCGTCAGACGGCGGCAACTGACATGGACTCAGTGTATGGGATCTCACTCTTCTTGCCGTGAGTGCTCATATTTCCTCTTCGATCTCCAACTGACACTCAGCTATACTGATAGTTCGATTATCAATGGGTAAGTTATTCGACCGCTCCAGCTAATTGCGACTGCTAATACCAGCTGAAGATTCGGCTTCAATACCGCCATCAGCCAGCTACTAACCGTCCCGCCATACTTCGTCGCCAGTGAGTTCCATGTGATCCACAGCAGCGATGACACAGCATACTCAACGTCTCTTTGCGCACAGCTCTTATACTCTTACTGTTCGCAGTATGGTCAGATCGCATCAAAATGCGGTACCCATTCATTCTCGCAGGCTTGTTCTTGTGCCTCATCGGATTCTCGATCAACATATCGAAGGCTAGTGTCGGTGCAAAATACCTAGGGACGTTCTTCTGCGTGTCAGGATCCTACGCTGCGTTCCCTGGTATCGTATCATGGTAAGCATCCTAGTGACAATACACGTTAGCGGAGAGATGAAATTTCCGCATCGCATAGGCTGGGAAATAACCTCTCAGGACAATACAAACGTGGCGTCGGCATGGCGCTTCACATCGGGATTGGCAATTTCGCAGGCGGTAAGTCACCCTACATTTACTACTGCAGTAACTTATATCGATTATTGAACAGCTATCGCATCCAACATCTATCGCACCCAGGACGCACCACGTTACATCCTTGGCCGTGCGTTTAATTCACTGTGTCTTCTCCCTGATATCGGCTGACTAGTTATATCGAAGACGGTCTCGAGCTCATGTTCGTTGGGATCGGCTTTGTCACATTGCCTATGGCTGTGTTCCTTTACATACGAATCAATGCGAGCAGGGATCGTCTAGTGCGGGAGATGAAGGAGAAGGGTATCAAATTATCGGCAGAGGAGATCAGAGAGCTGGGCGATCGTGCGCCCGACTTCAGATACACGCTTTGAAACCCTTGCACGAATGTGACGTACAGCGCCTGTACTTATACGTTTCGATCTCACTGCGTTTTCAAACGTCAGATTTGAACTAGCCAAGTATCAAATGGGAATGCTATTGTGTGATATGTCAAGGTATATTCCATGATAAATGCGTAAGATCCTAGCACAACTCATAACATGAGAGTCAAGAGATAAGCAAGCAAAGCGAGGACAACAACGCTCGCCGAAACGATGTGGCCACCGAAGTCGGTCCACACATCATTCACAGGTAATACTGCGCGAAGCCGTGGCGCAAGCGAGACGTTGATGCTGTAGACCTTACCCGGCGTCATGTCATCGACGGTGATATACAGCGTCTGTCTGGCCGCGACGTAGCGATAGCTGTCCGACGCCCCAAGGCCCCGGACGACTACTTTGCTTCCATCAGCCAGGAACCAAGGGACGTAGATCTCGGTAACGTTAGACGACAGCTGTGGATGGTTCGTCCGGGGCGGGTTCCAGACAGAGGGTTGCGAGATCGATTGATCCGGACCGTCCGCTTTGGTCTCAGGAACAGCCCATTCGAAGGTGAGCTCGCCCGTGTTGACCTCGTACTCAAAGCGCAACGGCACGCCTGCCGTCTTCGCTGGATACGGCCGTACGACCGAGCGCAGTATACGGCCACCGACGTCCAGCGTCGCTGCACTCTGGTCGTAGTCGAGAAGCGAGGGGATGACTGCGCGCCGACGGCTGAACCAAGAGAAGTTCTCTCCATTCCAGTCGTCGCCGCGCTCATCATCGTTGTCTGGATTGTAATTCCATAAGCTATGGATTTTACGGATTGTGAGGTCAAGCACTGAAAGATAAGAGCGCCGACGTACGTGAAGCCCAGCATGGCCTGCTCGAGGCCTGTAAGCATTGCGTCCATCATGCGCATTTGCCAATGCCACCTGTCAGTTTCAAACGCTTCGCCTTTGCTACACAAGATGGTAAGTAATTCTGCCATCTACGACGTCCTAGGTAGTCGTACTCACTTCATGTCCATGGGTATACCACACTCTCCGATCACAACTGGGATCTCGCCAAGCGCACTGTATGCCTTCTCCGCAATATTTCGGATTTGGAGACTGAAATTGTTTCTGGCTCCCTTATGACCCCAGTAGAAAGCCCTGAGTGGGAACATACCCTAAAGAAGGCGCGAAATCACTACGAGAGACCAGCCGAAAACAGTGCCGACACGTACGCGAGATAGTCCCTGAACGTTCACAGAGAAGTCGCTGAACGCTTTGTTGAAGAGCGCGTTAAGATCATACCTACAGACGGTTGTTAATTTATGACCATTCCGTGTCTCTATGGCATTACCAATGAGGTGCATAAACCATCTCCTTTGGTCTACGCTCTGGAGTCCAAGAAGTGGGGCAAAACTATATTGGGAGGGAGGTTAGCGCGAAAGGAGGTCATGAAACCGTGAACACACCTCGTTGGGTATAGGTTCTACAAATATGAGTTTATCCGCAGCAGACACTGCTCTGACTCTATCCGCCCAGCGGTTTAAGAATGGATAATAGAAGTCGGTATACCAGTCTACCTATAAAAAGGTTTAATACTTCAAAACACCAAATCAGCAGTATGAACAAACCTTCTTGTTCGTCACAGGGTTCTTAACGAAGTAGCTCTCTCTCAGCACAATGCCCACGTTCTTCTGACGATCCCAGCCCCAGACACCATGCATCTCCCAGAGGCACTTGCCATTGGTCGGACCATCCTCGCGCCACGCTTTGCGGCCATTAGGATTGAGCACCTCATGCGAGGTGAGGCGAGTCGGGAGAGGAAACGAGCGTGTCCAGACACCCACAGATGTGGCGTGACCTGCACCGAGCATAAAAGACTGGAAAGGCGTTGCTATTTATACAAAACATATGTGACAACGTTGTGATGAGCGGTACATCAACGGCACAGTACAAAATATGATACTCACGGACATGACCAAGGTGCAGATCCGTGTTGTAGTCGAATTCGTGCATAGACTTGAGGTCGATATATCCGCGATGCGGCTCGTTCATGATCTACAGAAGATCGTCACTCATCATCTTCACTTCTCGTGCGCATGTTCAAGGCGCAGAGTTCAAAGTTAAGATGGGGGGTCAACACACCTCGAATCCGAGTACCCCCTCCAGACCCCCAATAGCACGAGCGAGCGTCTCCCACATGTCCAGGAACGCCTCCTGTAGGAAGGCCTGGATTGAAACTTCCTGGCCTTTGGAGTCCTTGACACGGAGTTTCGGCGCGAACGTATCCCCAGCCCAGAAACACGTACTGTGAAATCGATAAGGCCAGTGCATGACGAACCAGAGTCACAGGACAAAGAGCATCAGTCATCCACCGTGCTGATATCAACGGAATGAAAATGGGCGCACGTACGCCATAGTTGCCGCTGCCAATTTCTGGTAGCCACATGGCCAAAGACCGCGTTCCTCCTCAACGTGTCCGCCACCTTTGACGCCTTTCAGCCATGCTGCGCCACACTCCTCTAACGCGTCCAAATCAAATCCGGACTTGGCCAAGGTCCACGCAGGGGCACCTGACCCACCAGTGTAGCGCGACCAGACGTCCTGGTGTAAAGACACGAACGCAACCATTCCATAGTGTGGGAGGAGCGATAGCAGGGCACGGAGGTATTCCAAGTATTCGGTATCATAGATGCCTCTGCGGAGTTGGAGAAGACATGAGCGCATTGATGCGAGGCATAATAAGGCTGAACATACGGTCCGGAGTGTTCAACTGCCTCCCATGTAACAAGGAAACGAACTGAACGAAACGTCAGAAGTACGCCAGCGGTGATATGACACGAACATACTGAATGTGAAACCCCATCTGCGCAGTCGAGAGAAGTGTTCATGTGCCTGGTCCAAGGGGAACGGTCTTCCGACAAATGTCACTGCCTCAGGATTGGCAGGAAATGTGCTGTGGTCATCATTCACAGGACTAAGAGAACGTCCGAATTAGCCACGCCACGAGACCAACAATAGAAACCGTACGTCTTCGAGTTCCCTGCCAAGTTTACGCCGCGCAGGCTGCACACCCTACCATGTGCATCAACAAAATGGCGGCCGTGGATAGCGAGCTTGCCCCCAGTACCTCTAGACGACCAGTCGTGCGCGAAAGATTCCGAAGACGGCAGCCCAGACTGAGGCTCAGACTCAGATTCAGTAGAAGATTTCTGTGAATATCGGATGGTAAAATCATAATTGTAAGACGCAAAAAAGGCGACTGACACTTGCATCCCGAGGTGCATCTACCGGCGGGAGACCAGTCAGTAGCTGGCTCTGCTCCGACTCCCGGTCAACAATAATAAAAGACCCTTCGGAGATAACTGGTGAAGACATGCTATAGTCACAGTCACCAGCAACTCTGAAAAATGGGTCAGCTCAAGAGAGTGTGTGCTTGAGGTTTGATGGTTGTGATCAAGCTTGAGACGCGTCCGCAATTGTAAGTCAAAGTCGCAGAGGATCTCGTTGGCGCCCGCAACGCTTGACGATCGGGCCGGCAACAGCCGAACCATCGCATCCATCCAAGCGCAACGGCGGTAACGCACTCGACCAGATAGAAGAATGTCCAACGTTCATTGCCCACGATACGAACAGTTCGTGTTGAGGTATATAATCAACATTTGTATTTGTTTTACTGCTTCAGTTGCGGAAATGATAACACTACACCGTCAACACAATTCTTATCCGCGACGCCGACAAGCGTTGGCCGCTTCGTACATTCTCGAAACCCTGCAAAGGGATCTATATTGGCAGGAGAAACATCGTGTCTCGATGGAATGAGAGTATTGTGGACACGAAAATTTACAGAGTTTACTTCACTGAGATAGCCCCATTGTATTAATTGCCCTCCGCAACCTTGATAGGATTTCAGAAGGTATAATCCTAAATGGGAAGAAAGTACGAACCGTGAGCAAGCTAGTGGCGCGGTCCCGCTGCTTTCTACTGTCCAGTGTCAGCCGTTTCCAAGCAATGTACTGCCTTGTTATATACACCCCTTGCGCCGAGGGCGGAGCATTTGCTGCGAGTCGTGTTGAGGGAGAGGGGTATGTCGAAGAGGGACGGCTATAAATCAGCTAAGCGGTAGTATTATCGGGTAGCTTGCGTGGTATTTATGCTGCATATATGCGTTGATGGCGGCCCGACAAATAATGGGAGCATTGAGTGGCTTGACCTAGCGCAGCTTCGCTATCTGAACCTGTTGCACGTACTCTGACAAGCAAAATCATCTGCAGAGGAGTAAACAGATCGAGTGGACTCACTGGCGATCCATCAATACCTCTGAAAGCATACACGCTCCTTAACTGACCCTCCTTGTTCTGTCTCCAGCCCACAGCGACATAACGAAGATTTATAGTCGCAAACTTCAAGTGCATAGAGGCTGGTCATCATGAATCGACGGGTTGATTGTGTGGTGTCTGGGGGGAAACTTGCCACGCTGAACCGAGATCGTTGCGGGCAGATCGGTAAGCACGCCTTTGGACGACAATAATATGAATGCGCACCTCAATGTTGGCGACTCAGGGGCCATCGACGGCTGACGGGATTTCAACCAGGACGGGGGAGCGGCTGTGTAGAGCGATAATACCACTCGGCCTGCACAGAAAGAGAGAGATGAGCGGACGCGCCGGTAGTTTTCCCTCAGGTGTTTTCGGTGGGTATCGAGTGGGTAGGAATGGGTCGAAAAATGTTCATCGCAATTTAGCGGAGTGATAAATCTAAAAACTGAGTGTGAGAAGGCTGGATGATGGAGGTGCGTTGAGTTGCGGGGGGATAACTGGAAGAAAACTCCGCGTCCTAGCGCGAGGCTGACCGGTACAAAAAGGGGCTGGTCTTCCCCCTTCCACCACCACCGACCGTCCCCCACTTCGAATATACCTCGCCCTCATTCAAGACATGACGCATAGCTTTCATCTGCCTGTGGGTGATGTTTCTGGTCATTCCTGGTTGCCTGCCGTTATTCCTCGCCGACACTTGCTCTTCCAAGCGGCCTCCGTGGCGAGCCTTACCCCAAAATCAACCTCGGGCGCACAAACTGGGCATCTCTCTCTTCGTATTCCTGTGTTGAGGGCGGCATGAGGGCATAGACCTTCATGCCTCCTTCCGCCATGTGAGTACGGTGTAACTCGTGCGCATGGACGCACGAGTCACACCGTCCTCACATCGCTGTGAGGTGGTTTGAGGGTCTAGTGGCATACTATCCATAATCTTACCAAGAGTTTCTCGAAACGCAACACATATCTACGTATATGTTGACCTTGATTCTTCCTTTACTACTTGCTGATCTATTGCTCTCTCAGTATATCGCCTTAATGTCAAGAGACGTTACCTGAACTCTGCAGTATAGACATATATGGCCAGGGAGTCTGAAGTATGCAAATACTGTTTTGTACCTGTCTTGTAACAGTTTATAAGCACCAGACTCATAAATGGACTTGTACGTACATACTTATTCTGCGCTTCGATGCCGTCCACCTAAATTCATCGTTACGTAGAGGCGCATACCCGAAGGCCATGCAACGCACTCATACATCATACATTGTACGAACAGGGACAATTAATTTTTCGTTCACTGTGTAATCCATTTCTGGATCGTGCGCGCATGCCCTGAAGGCTGCCGATACATGCAAAATGACCTACGAGACAAGTGAGTACCGACATTCCCATGCTAGTGAACAACAGACGGACCTCGATATGAACGTCGGCGATCTCTCACCAAGATGTCACGTATGTATTGCAGAGCAGAGTTCAGCTCTCATGCGTCCATATAACTGTATTTATCATGGATATGAACGCGAGCCTTAGATATCGGTCTACAGGTTCTGCGACATGTTCTCATAAGGCATCAGATTAGATGCATCTTCGTATGCCAGGACCATGAGATCGCAGGTGGCATTCCACGCACTGTAGCTGCATGTACTTCGACGACAGTCATTAGTTCAGGTCAAAGTCTCGATTTGGAAGACTTATGCCCTTATAGGCCGACATCCGGAAACAGCAAGAGAGGTCCGTTGATCATCCGTTTCGAGGTGTACAGCGGCCAGCCGATTGATTCATAATAATGACATCCGCGCGAATGAAATGGTGGATGGACACCGTGAGTTTCAGTTGCAAGATCATTGAACTAGCATGAGCTTACGGGGTGATAATTTATTGTAGCTCTTCGTTCCGACTCTCTACGGTATATATCCCTCCGCCTTGCTATCATGCAGAAAGCACCAAGGGCGCGTGAAATATTGCCTAAATCGTGAGTGTTTCACGCAGTGCGTCCCAAAATGAATGTACAGTCGCTGAAGCCGGTCGTGGGTGCCACCCGGAGGGCTGCACTGCAGGGGGGTGCGGCTCGCAGCTGCGGTGGTGGTTTTCGAAATCACTACCGTAACTGCGACCTGCACTCCACAGTTCAGCCCCCTAGCCCTACAGCCCTGATGTCGTGAACGTGTCTGCTGACGGTGCTATTGGCACAGATCGTTATGAACGGAAATGAGCAAGACTGGAATCATTGTTGTGGGTCCATATGCCGGAAATCGTTCAGCGCCGTGCAAGGCTCTCACGTCCAGTGCTGGACGACTCGCGACACACCGACCTTCTTCTCTGTCAGACATTGCTTCCTGGCCGTCAACGCACTTTGCTTATTCTCATGCTCCGACACGCATCCATCACCCGGTATTGTCAGCATCATTTTCAAGACGGCGATCTCGCTGCTAGCCTTAATTCACGATACCGGCTTCAGACCTCCTCAAGCTAGACCCGTTCTTCAACATGGCCGCTAAATCTTCCATAAGAACACCCACGGAACCTACACCTTTCGATCTGACGGCAAGACGGACTGTCTCGGGCTCGGCGGTGCATGTCGCGTTTTCCGTGCACTCTCGGATTGTCCAGAGGGGATCATCTGACGCAGCAACCAAGCTTCTAGCTGATGCGGGCCTTTCTGGAGGACTGGGCGTGTGTCTAAAAAGACGAGTATTCTTGTGACTGTCGGCGATTTAACTCGCCACTACCTTAATCGACATCGCACGCACACTGTCACACCTCATCCAGGGACTCGGCGGTGGATCCCTACGTTTATCTGCGGAGTATGGGCACATGTGTGGCCGCCGTTCCGTTTCTCGCGACCTAGCTAGATTCCCGGAGACGAGGCCTATTAGAGACGGTCCTCTGGGATGCATCAGTGCGGACTTTATTGGCTGTGGTTCTGCTTACTCCTCTAGACATTTTCTCAGATACATTTCACATGTGGCCTTCGGCGGCAGCATTTTATTCGAGCGGTCCTCGAAATCGCCCCTCAGCAAGTCAGACTCTCACATATATTCCCCTGAAGTCGAAGAGACCCATAGGAGCCCAAGTTTCAGCCTCCTCCTTCTTTTGAACCTGTCCTGGAGGTACGTTGACCTAGAGACATTACGTTGCTCTCACCCGCTCAACCTCAGCCAAGATACGCTCACCATCTTTCATCACCGGTTTGAACGCGTACGAACTGTTACACCGTAAACCAAGAGGTAAATCTGCGCTATGTGACTGGCGATACAAGCTTTCTCACTATCGTTGTACACAGGCCGAAGCAAGTTTACGTGCATCCATTGCTCGGATCCGGACTGTTCGCGTACGTCGAACCTCACGGCTGCTTACAGCTCGTGGGGGACGATGAAGGCGTTTGTAGCGTCGGCGCATGTCCTCCTCGTCTGCACGGCTAGTCGTGTTGGATATAGCGCACGATCGCACTGTGTCCTTAACCAGCAGCTAGGGTTCTTCCGCTGCATATCGCTGTGACAGTAGTCATACGCCCATTGCGTGCGCTTGCGGCGTTACTTACTCCCTACTATCTCGCATCTCTTCCATCGTAGACTCATGGTACTCCCCCCGTCTAGATCCTTCGTATCTCGACCCTCTTGATGTTTTCTGGTCGTCCGTCTCACTTCTTATGGCTACTCAGTTCGTGGTATTCTTACCATTGCCATACTTTCGGACAGCCGTTCGTCGTTTCCGCTTCTATACATGCACTACACCCGCAAATAATTACCCCAGTAGCCACGTTGTTTCTGAACGCATATGCCACAGTCTTACTGACCGCATGGGTTAGCCGTGAAGTACTTATACTATGGTGTGACAAGTGTGAAATAGTATGGTACGAATTAGTAGTAGTGTATTGCCGACAAGGCCTCAGTCATGCTCAATCAGAGTCCTTTCTACGATACAACATGTCCGACTGTCGATTCAAAGTGGCATTTGATATTCTTGGAGAGTTACATTTCAACACGTTGAAGTACGTAGCCTTTGCAGAGTATCAACTCGTGGAAGGGTCAGCATGCGAGATGGAAGAACTATCAATACATGGAGGTTATCACGCAAGAGGTTAATCGATCCCTACATCCAGTTGTCCGCTAGCTATCAGAGCCTGAACCGGACGAACAGAAAGACGTGAGTCCGACCAGAGGCCCGTGCTATGTTGCTGTTGATGGCAGTGGCTTGATGTATATGATTTGTTTCAGTTTTTTGCAACGGCCTGGTGGTCTAGTAGTATGATTCCTTCTTAGGGCGTTTGTCTTGCTTGGAGGAGGTCCCGGGTTCAATTCCCGGCCAGGCCCATATTCTTTTTGTTGTTTTATAGCAATACCAGCAATGAGCACGAGCTATCTAGGTTGAACGGTTCATTTGCAGGCCAAACATTTCCCAGTGGACACTGGACACCATTAGGCATTGTGCCTTTCTTACAGCGTAGGCACCGTCCTTGAAGGTGACTGTACAATCAACACTCCAAGGATGCTTAACAACGGAAGGAAACGTACTTTCTGATCTGCGTATTAACCCAACAGTCAAGGAAACGTTTGGTTTAGGCCGAGGAAAATACATGCTTCTCGAGTAACAGCAAAACTATCTTCTGTACGCGTTGAAACCACGAGAGGCGAGGGGTGCGTAAGGGGTGCGGGGGACCGACCTCGCGATTGTGGCATCAAAGCCGATCCTCACCCATCGTTCCCGAGACGACGCGCTTCCAACAGACACAAATAGCTTAACCCTCTCTCTAGCAACATTCTCATCTTTGTCAATATGCTCCCTCCTCTGCACCGCAATCACGAGGAGCTTCTCGATATCGCGTACGTCCACGTACTGCTTCGCCTGGAAATCGTAGCGCGTAGATTTGCGATGGTCTTCCCAAGCTTGTAGCTTAAGGAGCAATAATGGCATAAATGGCATAACAGGGAGTGCGTCGATGTCGACTATGCGATGCGAATCAATGAATGGAATATTCATGATTTAAGGCTTGAGAACGTCTACTTTGCACGACCGGTGGTAGCGGGTGTAAAGAGATGAAGTAGAGGCAAGCGAAGCGAATGAGACTTTGTACGTTGCTCCAGGAGTCTTCGCCGGCCGAAGGTAGAAAACTCCGCTAGGATCATTGGCAAGGATTCGCTTTAAAGACTCTTGCTCGTATGAGTATGTCATCACAACCAGGTCCAAATCCTGTCACAAGTATAAACGGTTATATGACGAGTAGCACCTCAGGATTGAGCGTACGTTCGGCGTTCTATCTGCACCATACAGCACACAAGCAGCACCTCCTACCAGACAGCACTTCAATCCATGCGCTGACAGTATGGAGATAGCTTTGCGTGCTACATTGAGCACCTCTGCAGATGTGGGCGAACTTATCATAGTGTGAAAGAGAAGGCAAAGGGCGCAAGATGGGGGTTCGCTGTTATCGCGAGTCCAATCCGTACATAAGATTCACACTCCAAGAATCTCTGCGTAGATGAGCGTCAGCAGTGGACACGGGACTGCGGTTCGCGAAGTAACAGGGATTGATAGCAACAATCTTGTCTAAAGTTCTTAGAGTATTGAGGTCTAGGCAATGCACATCATGAGAGTGCGATAGAAAGACTAGCATACAAGAGATGTACGAAGGAAGATTCGGCCTGTTGCGCATGATGGTACGAGAGAGGATAACGGCAATGCAGCGAATCAGTTGTGCCATTTGAGACAGTGAACAGGTTGCGTCTGTGAAGACTACAAAAGGTATTTAACATTCTTGGCGTCGTTAGAGCTCTCGGACTGGCCAAGTCTCTTGTTCAATGCTGTTAGGTGTTTCTTGAAGATGAAGCACATGATGAGACAGAAGGCATTACTGGCAATGCAGATACCGTAAGAATTTCGGTATGTCGGCCCCCAGCTAGTTGGCCACACATATGAGCCCGCAATATTACCGAGTTGCGAAAATGCATTGATCAATGCGATGGACACTGCACGCTTGGACGGCGGCCGAGGTATTGAACTGCTGATCCAAGAGAGCAAGGTAATATAGCCTGCATTCGACTGAGCCATGAGGAAACTGCGATAAAATGTCAGAGCGACAACTTCTTCGTTGCAAAACGACGCACAAAGAGATATATCTGGCAGCCGTGTTCATGGTAGAGATGCCTACGATGAAACCAATGATGCCGATTAGGAGGGGGATCGCGATGTGGTAAAATCGCTCTTCTACGCGATCTGAGTGTCTCGTGACCACAAAAGCAACTAGGGTGGCAAACGCCCATGGCGGAGCGCACAGTAAAAGGGTCACCGTGTCATCGAAACCCAGAGTTTCGGTCAGTGTTGGGAAATACGCGTTGAAGGAGAGAGAGATAACCGCGCTAGTGGTAGCAAGCGCAAGCCACCAGACTTTCCAATCCAAGATGGATAAGACCAATCCATGAGTACGACCACCAGCTTCAGTCTCGCCTTCATCCCCAATGCCAGCATCTTCTGTCATTCTGAGCTCGGCTAGCGAGACTTCTCGAGAAGAAAGCCACCTGGAGGACGTTGCTGGGAAGTCCGGGAGAATGAAAATTGCACATATTGCGACGAAGATCGTGAGAGACCCTTCAATATAGAATAGCCATCTGCTAGCAATATTAGTAGAGAGGAATCCAGGACTACATGAGATTCACACCTCCACGCCGCATGTCCCAATTTCCCATCCATACCGTCCAGGATGCCAGAAGCGATAAGCGATCCGAACGCGTTACTCATCAAACTACCGCAGAATAGAATCGCGGTACGCAATCCTAGCTCTTTTCGAGTGTACCATTTTGAGAGCAAGAACAAAGCGCCTGGAAAAAACGCAGCTTCTACGAAGCCCAGGAAGAAGCGTGTTAGTAGAGCGCCTAAGAAGCTAACGATAACCGTGTAAGCGGAATGCAAACTCATACTTGAAGATACATACTTCGTGGCTACCCCTGTGAGACACGATATCATGCCCCAAATGATCATACAGCAAGGTAAATAGATTGAAGGACGACCAATCATATTTAATAGCATGTTCCTAGAACATAGAATGAGCGGCTTCCGAAGGCCTGATTCATTCGCACTCACGAAGGTATCTGCATGAGTATGTATCCTACGTAAAGGATGCTGAGAAGAGTCGCAAAATCTTGACCTTTCAAATGGAGGTCGGCCTCGAGACCACGGAGCCGAGCAGCACTACAAGAAAGATCGAGCTTAGCAGGGAAGGAACTTATAAAATCCATTGAAACTCACGATGCATTATTTCGGTCAATCTAGGGACAAGTCCGGACATTGGTCACTGCCATGTATGTACGAGAGGGAACACTGACATAGTTTAAGATATATATAACGACCAGGATAGACATTCGGAGGTCGAGTTTTTGTACAAGCTTGCGCTCAAGTTTCAAGCGGCTCTCGTGGCTACTGAGCGGAACAACCGCGATAGAGTCATCTTTGAGTGAAGACTTTTCGACGTCAATCGCGAATTCATCTTTGAATTGAACGGATTCGGCGGGGATGAGGGACATGATACGGGGAGAGGACGGACGGAGAGCATTCGTCGCCAAGCTGTAAGCCTTATATCTATAAATCCGCGTGTTCAGTAGCTCGTATGAAGGACAGTGGCGATTAGAGGGTTAAAATCAATGCAGGTAGATTACATTTGCTGATACATCACCAGAGACTGTTGACGTTTGAGCGATGGGACACCATGCCAGACGGCTATAGAACGAGGCTCTCATGTGAGCGAAGCGCAGAAACAACTGCAAACCTTAATATTGATTATTTTTTGGCTATTCTTTCGACGTCAGATTCAGATCATTAGGGTGCGAGCACGCCAACGACAAATTTATGAGTGTACTGTTGACTGTATCATTTACTCGTTATGCAGCTGTGTAGACATCAATGCCTTGAAAATCAACAGCATCACAGGAAACCACACGTTGCGCACCATTGAGTCAAAGTCTTGTGTATAGGCTATAGGTCGGCAAGACAAATTTGACAAGCCTTAATCGAATCCCCCTGTCGATAAAGACGGAGGAAGAGCGCCAGCCCCTTTCCCACAAGTGCCATGGATATCGTCCGTCAGCTCGAGCTCAACAGTGGACCCCTTGATAAAAGTGTCCCATTCCAGGAAACAGTTTGACTTCCATGGTATACCGTCTATTTTGACGCTCTGCGTAGCTCGATGTATGTTATTTCGGCCGGTCAAGCTCTGAAAGAGGCGTACCTTCACAAATACAGTGCCACCTGTGCCATCGGCCGGGTTACCCTTGAAATTGGTCGATTTTATTGTCGTGGTCGTATTGAAGATCGGGTTAAAGAAGGAGATCTGAGGGAAGTAAGGCAACGAGAGCAGTAATTGGCGCGTTGCTGGTACTGGATAAAGCCCTGCTAAATAAAAGGCAACGTAACTACCCATGGCACCTAACATGATCAGGCATTAGTACGGTTGAGACTATGGCCCAAACCTTGACCCACCAGAGTCTAGATTGCATCATGAATATATGATATGATGATGACAGCTATATAAAGAGTACTGACCATCATTACCGGGCAGGCCGTTCACCGACGTGTTGAAGAATTGAGCAATGACTTGACGAGAAGTCTGAGTGCTGAGCCCCGGCCTATTAGCATAATGGTACATGAAAGGGATCTGCTGCGATGGTTCATCGGTCGAATCGAAGTAGCTCTACCGCGCGCTGTTAATGGGCTATGAAACTATCAAAGACGCAAGGCATACCTGATTGAAAATAAAATTCAGCCGCGAAACGAATGCGTTGTTTCCTCCCTGGAGTTGAATCAGTTTGGCTGTGTCTTGAGGGACGAACTGCGAGTACTGGGAAGCAACTCCAGATTAAGTTGTCGGGTTACGTTGAGCGGCAGTACGACATACCACGATGGGCGAACTTTCATAAAAGCCATCAGTATTTACAGCGTTGAGGAAGCATGTTGATTGCAGCGGATCATTTACGCTACAGTGGCGAGGGTCGGTGAAATTGAAAGTTCCATTGAGAAATCTCGGCTGGAGAGACATAGATGGGGAACTATCTTTCAGTCAAGGAATGGCGAGCTCACTTGCATCATGCCTTTGATATCCGGACGTCCGGGTACCGTGGTGTTAGGATTCCAGTTATTGACGAAGTTGCCGGCGCGCGCGGTATACTACGAAAAATTCAGTAACCAGCATGGGATCGTGAAGGACGGTTTGGCTTACTTTGGCAGCGTCACTACTAAGACCCAAAATCTTGGCTACCTGAGACACGGCGAAATCGCCGAACGCGTACTACGAGGGGGATGGTGAATTGTAAATGATGATTGCAGAAAGTTCGTACCTCTAAGGCCCGAGAGACTTGCTTAGTATTTGTCCCACTTGGCTCCCAAACGTCGCTGGGTATATATCCTACGTGACATAACATCAGCATTCAACAGACACAAGACTGTCAACGTTGACGCGAACCTAGGGCTTTCCATGCGTTGGCTTGCCTGCCTTGCAAATCCCAATTAGGTGGTTGCAATTCGGCGTCTGCGAGCAGAGCGTTGTATAAATCAGTGGCAGACACGTCGAGCGCTTCCGCATGCTCGTGGAACCTATGGATGGATTAGCCTTAGCCTAGCGAGTGAACGAAAGCCATTACTTGACGAAAAATTCCCCCAAGATAGGGTCTCCGTCTGCGCATGTGATCAGACCCAGTATGATTTACCATGAGCCGAAATCCTCACCGCTGCCACCTTGAATAAATTGTTGTGCAGTAGCTCCGCGACATTCGGGAAGCCATCCTTTGATGATCCGCACATCAGTCGGAATTAAATGCCATTGTGAGTGTACAGACCCTCATGTTGTTGAATATTGATCATGCCTCTCACAATGCGCGAGAAGGTGCTAGGATCGTGTAGAGACATGAAGGGATAAAGTGTGCGGAAGGTATCCCACTGACAAAGGAAGTCAGCTTACGCGTAGACGACGCTGCCGTGAAACGTACGTTGCAGTAGAAAGAGTCGAAGTAAGGTTCTGTTGAGTTCCACCGCGGGTTTTCTCCGGTATCTGGATGGTCTTTAGGAAGGCGCCGCAAAGCGGTATAGATCATACTCACAGTCTGCGGGAGAAATATGTGTGCGATAGAACGAGCTGTAGAATAAGACCGTAATGTTACTGTCCACATCCTGAGTTTGCACTTGGACGCGACCCAATAGTTCATCCCATTCGTCGAAAGCTGCTTTCTGGACTGACGGGAAGTCGAAATCAGGTATTTCAGATTCCGCGTTTGCACATGCTTGATCCGTTGATATGAAGGACACGCCTGCACGGACAAGTATGGTGGTTGTTCCTGGAAGGCGGAAGTCAGCAGTTGCATTTGAACACGAGTGACTTGAACGAACCTGAAGGCTGAGGCTTGAATGTAAAAAGACCGCCCAGTTCCTCACGGAAACCTTGACCAATACTCAGTTAATGTGGTGATACGGCCTAAGTCCGAGTCTCACCAAAATAGAGCTGGTTAAAGTTCGTAGTCTGCTGAATGCCGGAGTTTCCTAACCAGCCTCCACTTTGTACCGGAGCACCCTACATCTCAAAACCATTGAGACCTGATTGTGGCGCGGCGCTGGCACTTACGAGATCGAATCCTTCCCCTTTGAAATCGACACAAGTGAAAGCGCGGTATCGTCCTGGTCCGAATGAAGCAGCGAATGAAGCGGCACCTTGTGAAATACGACCGCGTTAGCGATCTAACTACGCCGATTAGTGAATTATGTAAACCACGCACCTGTGATACGGGCAGTGGTGGCATTGAGCAGCATTTCCGGATCTGTGCTACTTTGCTGTCCGTCGTTCGTGATATCTACCATGATTCTCGGATTTGCGGTTCCGGCAGGAAATGTGTATCTGATAGCAATACAAAGTCTGTCATGAGTATGCTCACAAGGACGCTGTGAAATCTCACCTGTGTAATGCCGTCCGCCGCGTGGCCGTCAACTCGACACGAATATCTGTAGACTGAATGTGATTCAGCCAAGACTAAGAACGCAAGACTGGTATAACCCGAACGCACCAAGTTCGACGCAAAATAGCCAGGCTGGGCAAAATCATCAGGCGACCCTAGAAAACTGTCAGCGATGTTTGTTGTAGTCTATACACAAATCTGGCACCGTCTGCAAGAACCTTCCGTAGCACCTTCCGGCCGTCTAGAGAGGTCGGACATTCTTCAAATTTGTCATCGGTCCCGCAAGATGCGAAAGGGAATACTTTGAATAGAGACAGAGGAATAGACTGACAAACTCGAGTTAGCAGACAATCTAATAGTGTCTGATGTACTCACTCCACCAGTGCCATCGTCATGAAGTTGTGAGAAGCCAATCACATTGAAAATGGGATTAGCATCGTAGCCGGCATGCTACGAACCCGGACACGATCCGATAAGACGCATTGAACATATGCTGATCAGCTTAAGACACATACGTTTCCGGGTGAGTCGGTGTCCATTCCAACCTTGACCATCCCATGAGGAAGCGTGGCACCTAACGAACGTCAGAATGATGATCGTCAGTCACTGGTAACATTGAGGGCGGTCATGCGAACCTGGGAAAACATGGCCGCCATTCGTAGTTCCGATGAACAAATTGACAAGACTTGCGGGAGACGAAGCAATATGTGTAGCTTGAGGGATGGGAGGGAAGGAGGATATGAAGGTACTCTCGGAAGTGGAAGCAGATAGCCCGATAGACGAACTAGTTGCAGTAGGACGTGCGGAACTGATTGGACTATGGGTCGTAGCTCCGTCCACAAGCTGTGTCTGCAAGGCTAAAAGCGCCGCGAGAGCAAGCAATGTACGTTCTAAATCATGTCGCAACATCGTGTAAGAGGACGGAGGTTGACGAGTATCGTGAAGATACCCACCTATATAGTGTTAACCGTTAGACGTTGCCTCTGAGACTACTCAATTTAAAGCAGCAAAAAAGAAGAAAGCCGTCATGAGGGTAAAAGAGCACATGCGTCCTGGCAGGTGACCGACCTTCTTCCTAGTAGAAAGGTGATACATCGACGGTAAGTCCGGCTGGAGTCATTGGGACAGTAGCAATACACCTGTGGTAAGCACGTGAACAATCTTCTGACGACTTTACGTACCAGATAATAAGTGCCAATTCACAGCTGATTCGCACTGCTTTTGCATGAGTAAAGTGCAAGATATTCTTTGTGATTGAGCCGAGCTCGAGCTCAAGAACACGGTGGTTTGACGGTGGTGCACTGCTAGAAGGGAAGGCGCTAAGATGATTCGGTCGTCTACACCCACGTGGATACACGTGGCTACGCGGCATCTGCCGCAAAGAGCTGCCTTGCTCAGACCAGAACTTTTGCTCGCCCTCCTCCTGCTCCGACAAACGCAAATTACGATTCACCACGTTGACTTCAGAGTCAGCGTTATGAATGAAGCTGGCCCCAGAACCGCATCTTGATTTTCTTTGTTTATTTGAGCATCCTTGCGGCCATTACAGAGCATTAGGCCCAGGAGTATTTTGACAGCGATACGGTCACGGTATGCATGCGCGCATATGGTACACCTGAGAGCTTTGTGAGCGTATTTCCTTCTTTATAGCGAGCATCGGAAGGCTTATAGAAGCGTTAGAATAAAGCCTCGCCTTAACGGTCGCAAAGCACCTCGTGATTGATATCGCAAAGTCATGGGATTCATCCCACTAGTGCCCTAAGCTTCCTGCTCTTGCTTCTTGTTCTCTTCATCGTCATAATTCCTCAAGCACAGCTTCTGAGGAATGGATGTTGCCTCTTGGAAGACGCAAGACCTGGAATTGGCTGCGCGCGTTCCTCGTTTCCTTTCTCAGCGACTCCTCTGGGCAATCTCAGTGCTCCTTTCGCTGTTATTATTATTCTTGCTGAGTATCCTCAAGGCTCCCGCAATTGAAGCGGATGACAATGATGGGATTCGTCTCGCTGTGTCTCCTATCTGCGGAAGCTTTTCGGGTATTGCCACCGATGTGAATGCAGGGCTGGACCTCAAGAGGTACAAGACGATTGTTTCTTTTGGGGTAAGTTCTCACACTGTTATCTATTCATCTCCACATCCATGCACGCGTCCTGATTTCTGCCGGATTCCTATACAGGCGGAGGAAAGCAAGATGGCCCTCCACTCGACCCAGCGGTTTTATATCCGCCTGATCCGGGGGCAGGAGGACGGTCCACAAACGGCAAACTCTGGATCGAGCATCTCGCAGACTCGTTCGGTGCCCGTTTAATGGACTATGCTGTGAGTTGTTATACTTGAGTTTAGGTACCCGTAATATACAGAATTGACCTGTAATGGCTTTAGCAATCGGGAGCTTGCACAGATCCTAGGCTATGGGCCAGCAACCCTAGAAAAGTTGGTTTAATCGTTTTGATTTACGAGCGAGGCCCGTAAATCGCAGTAAGACGAACTGCGCGCGGCAACGTCACAGGGCAAGGTACGTCGAACCCATAGTCTTTCTACCTCCTTGCTCAAGTATTTCACAGTCAACACCTTTCTCAGATAGCGCAATCAACTCGATAGCGACTCGACTTTATACAGCATTTGCTTTGGCATCAAGTCAGTCGAAAGTCTTATTTGATTGGCTCAAGAACCTAGCACTTACCACCAAATCAATAACGACTATGAGGCTTCTAAGAGTACGTATGCACCTACCACGCACGTTAGCCTTACTAAATGGAAGTCTTAGTCGATGGCGACCACCTCGCGGCCGCAGCTAACTCGATATTAACTCAGATCCAAATTCTTGTCGACTCATCCACCAACGGGCGGTATTTCCTAGTGTTCGATGTATACGGTCGCGGTGTCCATACCTTAGGCGGGGACGCCTACAGGCAAGGTCTTTTTGGTGGACTGCAAGATTTCTCTCGCGGACAAAACATCAGCACGCTGCTTCAGATTGCCTTTGTGGATCTCAGCAAGATATGGGACGGTGCCTTCGGGTCTACTCCTGGATACCAAGCCTTCGGATGTGTCAGTGTCGACTCGTGTACGCTGTGTAACAAACACGAGTGTACGATGGAAGGAATGTGCAATGATCCAGCGCATTACTTTTATTGGATTCCAGGGTTCGTTGCTCAATTGCATTCTCTTACTGCTCTCTCACTCGTTACACTCAGACATCCATCGAAGGAGACAATGCGGATCATGGCAGATTATGTACGCGAAGTCTTACACCGATGCGGTATATAAAAGACGGTATCTGGAAGATGAAGAACAACCTATCAACAACACTAACAATACAGCAATCATATGGTACAGTCTAAAACGCACATCCAGTCATTCATCAGTGGATGGAGCCATCCCCGACCTAATATCTGAGGTTTAGCCTGCAAGGCGAGGCTATCCGGGGGAATCGCTCCCCTTGAACGCGTCTGCGCACACACAGCCATCGGAGAGCCATGCACCCTATACCACGACTGCGCAGGCCCACAACCCGCAGTACCCGCTATCGCGTAGTCTGGCATTCCGGTCAGAAACCAGGGTACAATAAAAAAAGCGACTGCGTACCGAGGATGGGGACGACGCTGCAGCGTTTGCAAGAAGTCTGGGCACATGGGCTCAGAAATAATAATATCTCCGCATCTCGACGAGCCGCGATACCCGCTGGCAGCTCTCCATCCGCGCGTCCATCAGGTCGGAAAACATGTCCAGCATGCGGACGCTTGGCTGTGGCGGGGACGCGGCGAGCGCTTTGCGGTGCTTGCGCTTTGGCGTCACGCCGTCCGCCTTCAGGCGCATGCGGTTCTGACGCCGTACCCAGCTGGATGCTTGAGCGGTTCCCTCGCCGTCCATGGTGAGCTCAACGTCCAATGCCATGGGTGCACTAGAGCCGTCATCAGCGATGGTGTCGTGTCTCAACGAGACAGAGAGGGAAGTCGGCGGGCGTGATGGGATGAGCGGGGAGGATGGGTGCGTGAGATCAGGGCTTGTGTCAAGCGGGGGTGTGAGGAAGATGTTATCGATGGAAGGCCGTTTGAGCGTGGTCCTAGTACGGTGCACCCAGTACTGCTCTTCCTGGTAGAAGGTGATAAGGGATTTGAGCATGCTTGTAGTCGGCTGTGGGACCTTCAGTGTCCGCAGAATATGTGACTGTGAAGAAAGGGACGTGCGCGATGGTGCGGGGGAATGAGACCAGTAAGTCATGGCGGACGAATAGGCGTGATGCCGATGAAAAGCGGTAGGAGTTCAACGTGTAATGGTGAGTAAGGGTTTGGACCCGTTGGTGCTCGCTGATGCGTGGGACGGGACAGGTCGACGGGGTATGTATGCAGAGAATGAAATAAGCAGTTAAGGCCTGCTACTTTATGGGCTTGCCAGTCCGATTCGCCGTGAGTCTCGATCTCATCTCAACCCATAAATCCAGATCCTCAGACAGGCACTGTCCAGTGTTTTGATGGGCCCCGTCGCTCCGCCAGGGTGTTGATCGACCGGCTCCGTCGCATGTGAACGTCTCCTGTTGATCGATAATAGGTGCATAGTTGCTCAGACCAAAGCCTGCCAGCAAGACAATCATCCCAAAATAAACTATGTGTATCTATGTCGCCCGCATACACGTCACTCGTGTCTCATCCCGTATGGTCGAAGATCTTGAAAACAGGCACACGACTACTCAACGTGCAGGCTAGATTGCAGGCTACATGCCGCGGTGTACTCCAGAGGCCTGATAATAAATTGATGGCAGTGGACAGCAGCATTATTTGAGGGCGAGAACATTCTGCGAGACCTGCTCCTCGAGAAAGGCTAGAATCGGTTGCTCGAAAAGGGTATCCTTCGAGTCGTCCTAAAGGGTAGGTCGATCATTGTGGATACCTCGCAGCACGACCCGCCCAGTTCCTGCATCGCCACTTCGAGGCTTCCGCGCAGCTTTAGCGCCCTACATCCCGACAACGTGTAGGCAGGTCTTGCAGGTCCTAGCTTCCGTCTGGAAAACATAACGCAGCACCATCTACAGCATTGCGTACTCTTGACTACCGTGTACAGCGGAATACGGTACGCCGGAGGGCTGAACGCTGCACAGGAGATATCGTCGAATATAGAGAGCGCTCGTGAGCCAGCGCCTTAGAGCGTCTAAATGCCACATGAGGCAACTCTCTTGATCGCGGAGGGATTCGTTGCACTCAGCGAACATCGACGACTCACTCTCACTTGCTCGCTCAAAATCACGTTCATAACAAAGGATACGGAAGTGGAGAAGTTCGTCGTGCTCCCAAAATCGTTCAATCCTCAGCGTGCTCTAGTGTGCTTCGCAACAGCGGTGCAGGGTTCTCGCGCTCCAGACTTGCAACTTTCCAGTTTTGTGCGGGCCAGTCTTTCCCCACAGTTCCAGCCCGCATCCATCCTTACATCTGCATTGTCCAGTGCGTCTGGTAAATTATAATCGTGTTTAGCTGTTCCGTTTCTGAAATTCACCTTACATATTGTTGAATACGCAGCTGGAAGACCAGGGTATCTTCACAACATTTAACAAGCTGGCAGATGAGTTGTACTGTCGTCCACGGAAGCTGGTGTTTACCGGTGAGTGGTACGGAACCTTTCTAGATCTATAAAACACTTTGGGCTCGTTCATCATCTCGACGTGTTAGCATATCTCAAAGCTGCCCCAGCCCAGCAATCTGGCCTTCTGCATGTGAGATCCCGTTTCGACTCTAGATATCAGTGACGTTCCCAGGAATTACACCTAGGTCTCATCTCGGCGTCGGCGAGTCTTGAGCTTGGATCATGTCTGGTATCCTTCAGTATGTACGTATCACAATCTTGCTCCGTGAATGGGTACGTCCCTATGTCTACCTGAATTTCCTTCAGTCCCTGGATAGTCTAAACTGGTTCATTTCAATTGAATTATACAAGATGTGTACGCCAATGGATTGGTCGAACGCTTTCATGTTAGGTTTCTTGGACTCCAGCAAGACGTCCTGTCCGTTTCTCGCCTAGTCTGGAGCGGCCTTATTCTTTGGCTGAAAACGTCCAGGGTTTGTTACCTTTATTACCCGTTGAAGTACCCCCGCCAACGTCATATATCGACACGTCGAGGTCTCCCGCTCACCTGTGTCACTCAAGCTAGGCTATGCTTTTCGACCAACTGATCGAGTTCTCGGCAAGCCTATTTCTCTTATTCCTCCGCCTCCTTCTCGAACATCAGGATGACAAGGACGCTAGATTCACGAGGATTTGGCCCTACCATGACGTGCTGTGACCGAGGTCGAATCTCCAGCGATCGCCATGCGGCTCAGCTTCGAGGTTCGATCGAGCTCAAAAGTACGACGCGGCTCGACCCCACACAGAATTACAAGCAACCGCCTCTGCCCAGGCGGTCCTCGGACGGTCTCCGGTCCGTGATGGTCTTTGCATCGTCGGCGGGTCTGCGACCCATTACAAATCCTATCCTACTGACTCGTATTCTCATGTCAACATTGCACTACACGCCTGGGGATCGGGTAGTGATCTATAGTCATGCTCTCCGAAGCGGTGATTTACAACTCAGCCGTGGCTGCTCATTATCGTACATCAAGAAAGTTACCTCTACAATACATCACATTGGCATGCTCTCTTCTTCTCGCATATGAAGATGTCTACTGGTACATGCTTTGGCTGGCCACGGCAAGATACTTAGTGTTCCAAGTAGCAGAAGAGCGACAAAAACTCACCTTGCGTCAAACTGATCCATCATGTCTAAAACCTGCGATAAATGCTTGAACCCCAAGGGCTCCTGCCTGCCGCTAGCGAGGGCGCTGGCCGTCTTAACCACATTCTTAATCTGTCTTCCATTGATCTTCTTTTCACCGAGCTGCCTCAGTTCTTCTGTCGAGAAACCAGCATCAGATGCATCGCCATGGGCTTTACGGAGGAATGCCGTCCAGATCTTTCGCCGCGCATCTGCGTTAAGATCGTGGTAACGAAGGGAGACATGTATACGCGACTGAAAGGCTTCGTCGAAGACGCGAACCCGGTTTGTTGTCAGGAACAGGATACCACGGAAGTACCTAGATACAGTCAGATATGTATGAAGGGCCCGAGGAATGAGCAGAAACATACTCCAGATGCCGAAGGAAGACAGCCACCATCGCGTTGCGTTCAAGGTGGTGGAGAGCTCTTTCTTCTAGGAAGACATCGGCCTCGTCGATCAGCACCACCGCGCCCCAAGATGCCGATATCTTGAGAATGGCTGAAAGACTTGCATCCACCTTGGAGGCACTGGTGCCGAGATCTCCAGCACCTACGACGTAGAGAGGTTCTAAGGGGTTCAAATCGTCAATTAAGACGCATGTTAGAGGACGATTTTCGAATGAACGAACTGTGGAGGTCTGAGATACCGCGGCAGTTCGATGAGCGATAGCAATGGATCAGAAAACGCGACGACATACATTCGCTCATCGCTTCCGCAGTCAAGCTTTTCCCTGCCAGTAGGTTAGCAGAAGGCAAGGCACAGAGTGAGGATCGCACGCACCTGTACCAGGGTTACCATATAGATTAATGACAAGCCCCTGGCCTTTGCCGGAGACAAAATCGTCTATCTTTTGTGAAGCTGACGAGTCATGCGTCTCTACTAGAGTGGTCAAAACGCTTTTCTGTTCGGGAGGGATTACCAGGTTCTCATATGCTTCTGCGTTCCACTTGAAGTCGTTGACGAAATCGAGTGTGAATTCAACTGGATTATGAGGCTCAGCGGCTGGAATGTTCTGGATTTAGAAGTCTAGCCGGTTAACTCACGCCACATCTTGTCCGATAGACTGAAACCATGAAGGTTTGGTGGAGCCAGGATGAGCACATCTTCGGAGAGCTCCTCTAGGTTTGCGAGCACCTCTTCATCGGGTATAGCAGTACTGGCTGTGACCGCGGTCCGGATAGCATGTCTATCAATATCGACACCAGCAAACGTCTTTGAGACGTATCCAATCTTATCATATGTGGGCATGGATTCCGCAAATGACTCTGAATGAGCATAATCAGTCATACATTGTTGAACGACGAAAGAGACATACTTCTATCGATCATGATTCTCGAATTGACCTAAAGAGTAAACGGATTGAATCAAATGTTATTGCCGCTGCTGGTGTTGAGCGTACTCACGCTGTACTTGTCAAGAAACGATCCACCGCCGGTCTTCTTCCATAGATAGGCAATGCCCTTGTAGGCCAGGTGATGGACCCCGCCGGTCAAACTCGCCCATCGTCTACCTCTCTCTACGAGCCTTGCCCTCAAGCCTTCCGGACCACCAGGCCCAGCATAGTAACTGATTGGATACACGCCTAGATCCTTTATTTTCTTCGTACCAGAGAATCCGGGGATCTGAATAACGTGAGTAAGAGGAGCAAACCCAAACTGCGCGCCTTGAGGGCCTATTTCGGTCTCCAGATACTCGAGACTCAGACGCCAAAGCAATTTGGAGGTATCTGCTCCGCTTTGGCCGCCGCCGCTGAGGTCGAAACCTAGTGTCAGTCCTGACAGGTCCATGCTCATGGCAGGGTTCCCCGACATCATGTCTGTCTTTTGGCATTTCTCTGCCGCAATGAGGCGGCACGCACGAGGCTCCGACGTTGTGGGGCATATGATATGTACGATGGTCTTGCGGGGCACGTAGAGCGCCCAGAGGAGATCGAAAGTAATTTCAGAACCCTCTAAAAGTGATGCGAGTGTCTCCAAAGCGCTCGAATATTCGGTCTTCAAGTATTCGAGGAGATGAACCAAGTGGGAATGTTTGGTATGGACCGCAGAATCTTCGGCGGAGGTTTCCGCTTGTCGTGATAATTCCACACAGTGAGCTTCAAGCTCAGGAAGCCAGCTCAGAAGAACTTGAGGGCTGACCTATACACGATCGTCAGCGTGCGTGCTCAAAACAAAAGACTAAGACATACCCTCAACGGCTTCGCTGTCCACGATACTCCCTGAATTGAACCGATGACCTCGATGCCTACTTCTTTCAGACCGGCACTGTGGAACTCAAGAAGTT
Source organism: Pleurotus ostreatoroseus (assembly GCA_005298045.1). Taxonomy (NCBI): domain Eukaryota; kingdom Fungi; phylum Basidiomycota; class Agaricomycetes; order Agaricales; family Pleurotaceae; genus Pleurotus; species Pleurotus ostreatoroseus. The sequence goes on along the minus strand of SWBT01000443.1, from coordinate 86,748 downwards.
TGGTCATAGTGTATGAGCCATTGTTCTGCTGATCGCGTGGATGTTTGAGCCAGGGCATCCCACCACTGTGTGTATGGGATGTTGGCGTGAACTTACGTATGACGGTAAATGCATACGCGTCATACTTCGCCGACTTGGGAGTAGGCGTAGTTTCATGAGGCGGCGTGGGTTTTACTTTCCACTGACCGGTCATGGGATCGAGAACCTCATCTAGGTGCTTAACTTTGAGTACCGACCCAGTGGCGGCACCGATAATATCCGGGTCCTCTTCTTCCTCCTCCGGCACCGCTAGGTGCGCCTCTGGGTCAAGCTCGGTGACCTCACCGTTGGGTAAAGCGGAGGCATAGAAGCGCGGTATGGAAGTAAAGGGATTTATGCCTGCAGCCAGACAAAACATTGTGAGTGTGCGTATTCAGGAAAGCATCAACATGGACACAACGTTAAGATGCGTGAAGCGATTGCTGTGAGAGGAGCACAAACCATAAACCCCGAATTCGGTATAGGAACTCGAACATTTACGGTGTGTGGCTCGTACAGGGACGAAGTGGAATACACCTCTTTCACACCTACTTACCATTGTCCTCCGAATTGACATTGTCGGCGTTATTGGTAGTTGATGCTTGACGAAACCGAAGGTTCCTCAGCGCCCGAGAAGGAGATTGAGACATTTCCTACGATGCAATCTGACACTGGATGATATCTGGGCTGATTCAAACAGTACGTGGTCGTCGTCGGTGGTCAGACTGCAGACGCCGTCACGCCTAGCACACGTGTGACCCTTGTTTGACTCTGTTAGAATCTGAAGCTGATGAGCTGCCTTTTTAGATTTCCCCGTCTATGTCGCACTCACCAGCCCAATAATCACGATATAAGGGGTGAATTGCATTCCACCAACGTGCGGACAGCACGCTATGTCAATTGATTGGATCCAAAGCAAGGTCGAGTGGAGACCGAGGTCCTTGCATCTATATGACTGCATCGTGGCAATGCTGCCTTCATTGATACGGCGATGATATCCAGATGATCTAGCTCAAGCAACTTTAAGAAGTAAAGTGCGGAGCACCGTATTGCTACACAGTCACGACAAGAAACAGGACGACCTGCATTCCTAACAGATGCAAACAGAGGCCAAATAACGATCATCAGTTCCGGCGCTTTCTACTTCCACGAGTTGCCTTCGTCTCTCAGTGTTATCTTCTCCTGACTATCATGTTCGCCTCGGACACTAGGCAAAGTATACGCAGTCATGGTCGAGGGACCCTAGTCTCGGAATTTTTAGAGGCGTGGCCCTTACTTCACCCCAAGCTCTGGCGGAATTCGCTGAGAGGACGAACAAGCAGTCATCGCAGAAGCCGGATGTCGTCGATAGCTCGACACAGATCTCGCGGCGTATAGATTCAATAGCCGAAAGCATTGAATATACCGTTGTGTGCGATTCATACTACTACTCGTGCACGCATCGTTCTTGATGCCCTTACCGAATACTTAGGTTTATTCGTCTTCGACTCTCAGGTCCGCTAGTGGCTCATTATCTCGATATCTCGTGCGCATGTCATCGCAGTCTTTCGCACTATCATTAATATTGCAATACTCCTATTTTCAACGCCTCGGCGATCATCCGTATTCAAGTCGTATAACGCAATTATCCGTTTTGCGTCTGGATTGAATGCCCAAGTCTTGCAGTAGGACGGCCATATGCGTATGCACGATTACAGATCGCAAAACCGGCAAATGTAGATAATGAAGCCAGTATGTCTGCTATTAACGGGAGTGCGTATAGGCACAGCTAATGAAGCAGTTCTCAGATCGACATGCAGATCCGCGGTGATCACAGCTACGACCCTCGGCGAATGTTCAGCCCACGCGGAACATGCGGATAGCTTGTTAACATAGATCCACTGACGCACACGCTGTGTTGTGAGATCCCGCGGCTTCTAAGTGCCCCATGACATCGTCGACGTCATATCAACTCACAGGATCTATGCAGGACAGTACAACCGCTTATGAGCAGGAGCTTCTCAACCATGAAATGGCGGGCTATATCGACATGTCTTCCGCAATAATCTGCAAGTACGTCGAGATTACGTTTGGACTCCTTAGGGGTGGAACTGATCCATAACAGTCCCCGCATCCATAGCTGCTCATTGGTAGTGTCACATAAAGTGTTGTCAAATTCGTTCATCCGCCGCGGCCCAGAGATGGGGACTTGGTGTGTTCATTCATCCCGTGCCATTAAGGTTATCTGACAAGCATCCCGGCGGAAGTCGATAAATCTGTTCTGTTCACAGACTGTGTGTGTGGTAGTCAGCGAGGACGTTGACACTAAAATCACCCCTTCACCTCTTTGTGTGCTGCTTGAACCCAGGGTATACGTAGTTCTATTTCTACGAAAACCGGCATCTGACACGACTCTACCATATAGGCATTCTTTGGGTCCTTATATTAACGGCGTCTTCCTGTTTCGGGCTCTTCGCGGAGAACTCAAGAAATTCAAGGATAGGATCACTTCGGCTTCGATGATTAGACAGTCTCAAGAACGTGGAGTGCTTGAAGTTGAGGTGTCTTCTATATCCGGATTTCCACCCATTGTATGGTGATACAGACTCCGAAGAACACTGTATGTCGGCAGTGTCGAGACCGGGCTGCTCTTCACATACACGTACACTTGAAAAGTCCCGAATGGGGCGTATGCGACATTCTGGGTCTCAGGGCGGATAATCAGGTTACATTGACCACAGTCGCGATCTGCCTTCACTGCTGTGATGGGGGCGTTATGGCCATCGTTCCGGCTACATTGATCCCGCACTGCCTTCCTGTTCTTGGCCAAGATTGAAGCCACGCTGCGACATTGCCAGATTAGATATATGACCGTGTGTATGTTCTATCCGTATCTTGTGATCATCTGTAATTGGAAAGAAGCTCTGAGCGACTGACATGCTGTTCTCACAGGCGGGCTTCTTGCACAATGGGCGGGTCCACTGATCCTCGTTATCATGGTCCATGTCCGAGGATATGAAGCTTTTCCGACAGTCACTACGATGCCTTTGCATGCCGCTGTGATGCTGTCATAACCCTTGTTCTGCATGCCCCACGGGCACAAGAGGCTGCGGCGCACAGTTAGAATTATTTCATTGGGCTGATGTTTCATCAGGCCCGTGTAAAGCAAGCTATGAGCACTGCTCAGTCCCGCGGACATTGGGGTTGTAGTTGCGAGCGCACTGAAATGGAAGCTGTTCGGGGCAACAACGGCGTGAGTACACCGGATACATGCGAGCTTGAAGCTTGTCTGACGTTGGAATATTTGTAGTTGAAGATCAGGGGTGATACCTGGTATATAATGGGGGGATATATAATACGTAGCGGTCGGGCTCCTTGGACCACACGATCTGCCCCTGACTCCCTAGGCACTACTTCGCACACCCGCGAATATGTCCCTCGCACGGGCCCTTATAACGTGCACTCAGACCACCTTCTATCAGTTGGCGAGCACACCTCCAAACAAAACACCTCGGAAGGCTCGCTATGATGGAGAGCATCCCTGGTACATCCGTATCGCTGCAATTGTACTCAAGGTAAGGTCTTCGAGTTTGGGGCAGGCATACAGCTAATCATGATATATCTATATCAGCTGCAGCAGCCTCTGTTGTGGATTGCCACCGGCGCGGAACTCATGCTGACATTGGCGCAACAAACGCTTGTCCCACTACCGCCAGCTCTCGCTCGAACCATACAGCACAGCTTCTGTGCGCACCCGCGTACACTGGCATCACTTCCGGTGTCGCGTCTGGCTCCCGGTCTTCACGCGACGCCGCTGGCAGTGTTTGGCGCTGCCCTCGTCGTCTGTGGGAGCGTCTTACGTCTGACATGCTTCCGCAAGCTGGGAGCTTTGTTCACCTTCGATCTCACCATCCTCCCATCTCATGAGCTAATTACGACAGGCCCCTACGCCTACGTACGGCATCCGGCGTACGCCGGTACCTTGCTCATGTGCGTCGGCATCCTCCTCGTGAACTTCGCGACAGGAAGTTGGGTGACGGAGTGCGGTATCTTGGGCAACGGAGTTCAAGGATCAGCTGTCAGGGCGGCCGCGGCAAGTGTGTGGCTCGCCTGGTGGTTCGCCGTCGGTGTGTACAGGAGCCGTACGGAGGATGCGGAGATGAGAAGGGTTTTCGAAAAGACTTGGGATAAGTACGCAGCGAGGGTGAAGTGGTGGTTCATTCCTGGAGTATTTTGATACGGACCGACGTCATAGACGATAGAAGTATTTGGATGATTTATGACCAGCCTCTATATGCCCATTATTTCCCTGTCTTATCTTGATTTATTCCGCGTCGTTGTTATTGGATATGATTCGAGATGTCGTATAACCTGACAAGCGATTCTCCAATGCACAGAGCAGTTACACTTAAGTTACTGGACGACCCTGAACTTAGCTTGCTTCTTGTCACAGGCCGAACGTTGAACATCTCGGCCATCGCATCTCGAGATTGGAAGAGCCATAGTCACGAATGACTATGTACCTATCATATCGCGCATCTTATCACTACCGCAGCTATAAGGCTGTTCACGATCCTCGGTACAGGCACTCCTGTCATGACGCATCCAAGATTGAACCCAATTTGAGCTGGTACGGTCTGAAAATAGTACAGTGCTTCGTGTTTGAGTGGATTTGCGATTGAAGCCTGCAGCTCGGGCCGCATGGCTTCATAAATGTCCTCGGCTCATACATCCTTCGCCAAACCCGCAATCTCTCTCGGACCGATCTTGCAGCACCCCCCTAATATGATGCCTCGCCACACGCGGCTGTCTAGTGCCGGTTGTACGGCTTCCCTCAAACCTCTTGCCCATGCTTCACCTTCCAGCGCCCTCGAACGCCCTGCTGTAGCCCAATCGTGCGCAGAAACATCCCAGTCGCCCCCATTGGGATAGACGATCAGCCAAGGCCGAGGGAGTGATCGTTGTTGTAGGTAGACGGTCATGTCTTGCAAACGTGCGGCTATGTTTTCCAGCGGGGTACAGTTGAGGCCTACGCCGTCCGGAACAACGCCACCAGAAGGTGTGTCGTCGTCGAGCAGCGCGTCCATAACTTGAGGGATCTGCACTCGCCCTTCGCCATGCCCAGATTGCTCTGGGAACTGTCCGTTCGGGTGCACCGTTGATATCCACCAGGGTCTCCACTTGCTCTCCTGTCTCAGCTCCTTCACCGCTCTCCTAATCGCGCGTATTTCCCGCCGCAGTGGTACGGTTTCGAACGCAATACAATCAATGTCGTCCCATGTCTCCTTGTCCGCGGCGAAAATGCGCAAGCGCTCCAAATGGAACTGCTTCAATGCCTCTATCGCCGGCTCCTCGTCCTCGTCCCGCACGAAGTAGTTCGCATTTGGTTCAGAAGCCGGAACTGATTCGGGAGGTCCATAAGGCGGCGGATAGATGCCATCGAATTCGTGTGTTGATCTGGTACTGCCGAAAGGCCCCAGAGAGAGTGCAATCTTGATCTCGTCGCCCTGTACGAAGGGGTGCTCGAGGAGGAACCTCGCCTTGGCGGCTTGTGCAAGGCGGACGGCTTTGCGCATCAGACGTTCAGCATGTTCCCGAGAATATCCCGCTGCCTCAACTGTATCATAGGCAGCTTGGTAGCTGATAACACGTCAACGAAAGGAGCAATGCGACCTTCGTAGGACGTACGTTGCGGTAAGTATCACTCTCGCCCCCGCCCGCAGAAACGCCAAATGAGCGTCGATGATGACCTCAGGTTCTTCATCGACCGGCTTCGCAGACCAAAGCGGTGTGGATATGTCTTTGTGAAACAAATCTTGGAGGGTTGTACCCTAGGAGCAATGTTAGAACCTGAAGTCGATGTGTCGCCCAACATGTGTATATTGAGATTACCCACAAAGCCGCCGTCCAGAATGACAATGGGGAATTTGGAATCACCTGATTCTCCGCTGATGGTCTCGGGTACGTCAAACATAGCTATGCTGTGAGGAGATGGTCGGTGTGGGGTTGTTGGCTGAAAAGTGTCGTGTTGTACTTTATGGCGGGAAACCGCGGGCTCAGGGGCACACGCCCACTCCAGAGAGAATCTAGCCACACGTAGATAGCGAGCATGAGCGAGTATGACGAAAGTCGGAGGTGTACGGACAAGATACTAATTGCCGAATATGAGGCAGCCAGTCTTCTAACTAACCGGCGGTAAATACGGCAAAACATATTTCTCGAGTCTGGCTGCCTAGTAGCGGACCGCGGTGCACCGTGCACCCCAATGAGCTCGTTCTCAATGTATCTAGAGCTATCTATTTCTCAAGATAGACACGCCGCAGTTGAGTTTTCGCATCCATGATGGCCAGTGAGTTTGAACAAAAAGTGCGAGGGAAGTTCGAGCATTACATGGTCACTATATTCGAGAATATCTACTAGCTTATGTTTAATTGTGTTCACTGTCCTGTATCGTCCTCGAATTTTGAGATAGCACGGCAAGCATCTCCTACGCTGCACGGCCATATCGTCTCATATTGCCAACAATAGACCAAGTCACGTCGGGAGTGTCATAGTGAGTGAGTGTGTAGCAGGGTTTATAGCGAACAGTACAAGGTTAAGGGATAAGCGAGTGGTTCGCTCGGAGAAAAGGCTGCCCTACGGAAATATGATCCAAAACAGAGATCTTCCCTCATTGTGCACATGAAACCACGGAGAAACGCATATGCCGATAGAACGTACTGAGTGTGGTTTGATGAGAGTATCGATACACATCGTGCTGGTCCATACACCATTGAGAAATGGGGCATTATGGTCTATACCGCGACTTAAAGCGGTTTAGGGGTATAAGACGCATATTAGGATGGCATTTGTTGACCAACGTCGCTGAGACACTGTTTCGCAAGAGCGAGAGATAAACGTGCTGTGTTATAATTGAATATATTAACGTGCGGTGGCAGAAGAAAGATAGTGATCATGACAATGTATTTTCCGTACAAAGGGCCCACACACCGAGGGTTCATGTCAGAGTTGCGTCGGTGATGAGCTTGGTACATGTTCGCTACCGTCGTCGTTAGTTTGAGGGCACATGAAAAAGGTAGATAAGACACGAAGAAAGTATGTACGGATGCACTTACCATCTCCGCAGCGGCGTCTAGCTTCAATAGCGCAAGAGTCGTTGAATGGTGAATCTAGAGCATGTTCAACGTATCCTTCGACATATTGGAGATAGCGGCCATAAGCGTACCAAGCACATACACGAAACGTGAACCAGCTGACTACGCGTATTCGGGACGCTTCCTCACGACATTAGCCCACTGGGAAGTCCGTCAACCAGGCTTTGGGAGGTAAAGTCGAAGCGATTAAAGCGTAGGTGCAATCTCTGAAGATTGATTGCATTTCATATCGAGGGTTTCGTTAGCAAATTGCGGAGTTTCGGGAGCCAAGGGCTGGAAAAAGGATGTGATGCACGAGCACGAAGTAGCACGCACTGCCTCCGCGGCATTGCTAGGGAACATATCGCACGTAAGTCGTCGAAGGAGCGAAGCTTTGGTGATATAACTCACCTCGCAAACTGGTTCCCTCTGTCGTCCCGAGCGTGATAGAGATGTTGAGAGCCACGATAATGGTAAGGCCGGCGAAACGATCTAGAGCCCTGACCTGAAGAATGTGGAAGCAGACTTCTGTATCGTCTTAATCGACAGCGAGCATGATGTTATAATGCCTCAATCCCCAAGGTTACTTCAGACGATAGACCAATAGAGCGCCATCGTAAGCAGCGGGGTACCAGTCTACCAGAAACGCGAGAACCTTGGACTCGGGGAGCTGTGACAGTCTAACGCGAGCTGTCAGTTCGAAAGGGACCATATGTATTGACAAAGAGGTGCTTTAAATCCATCCGTCCGAACTATGAGTGAGTTGGTTTGAGTCGCTAGAAGATCCCATAGTTCACGGAAGAAAGTGGCTCAAAGGCCCTAACCGGTCCGCGATGAACTCAGCTGTTGATCTTCAAGATAAAGTAGTGACTAAGCAAGATAAGATAACCTTGTTGCAATGACGCCAGCAGTTTTGCAGAAGATTGTACGGTCCACTTGACTCTTGAGGACAGTGTCTCTTAGCTTGCATACAACTTGAAGACCGTACTAAGGGAAGATGAGTGTCACCATAAGCAATATGAGAAGGAAATCGCCGGACGGTTCGTACATCATTGTCACTCATCTTATGCAAGGCTACCGTGACAGTGTTGCAAGGGTACTCGACCAAGCGCAATCAGGTGAAGGAGCGTATAACCCTCCCGGTTACGTTCGTTGGCTCTCGCACCTCGTTCAAATGAGGTCGCCAATCGTATCGATGTCGCCTCAGAGGGTGGCTCAGATAAGGTACGTCTTGTCGTCTCTGAAAGCATGCTTGCGATATGATAGCAGAGCATGGGAGCGAGACGGCCAGTGAGCAGCGTCAAATAATTGTAGGAGTAATGATGGAGTCCATCTTCGTGCAATACACGTGTGAGCACAGTACGCGTAGAAAAACTAGTAAGAATGTAGCGAGTATACAGCATCGATACGACGGAGCTAACCAGCTCACCAATGGGTAGGCTAGTCATAAACAAGCCGCGTATCATCCCAACCCCTTTGATGGAGCATAATTTTGATGTGAAAGTAAGCTGTATGCCTTATACACGGCCGTGGTATGCTCCTCAGATTCTAGACTAGAGACGATAACAGAGCGTTATTTTATGCACACCCGAATTAGAGGTTATCCGCTTACCTACTGACCGGTATGACACTATCTTGAAAAATAGTATTTTTAATGGCTGCGTGGAATAGTATAGCACAGAAGACCATACCATCACGACGTGTGGTGGGGCTGCGTGTCGAGGGCGTCGAAAACAAGGGAATTAGATACTGCCAATAGTGACGCACCTGCACCTGGCCTGGGCAATATAGCACGGATGCGCGGCAATATCTGTCGAGATAGTTCATTGGTCGCCGTTTTGTACAAAAGCAACCGGACTACTTGCGTTGAGAAACGAACAGTGCGGCGTGTGAAGCGTCTTTGGCGGTTTGCGACGTAAGACGTCATAAAGTCCTTGTATGCGAGGGTGAGAGGCCGTGTTTGCGCTTAAAAATTGGGGTAGAAGACTACAGTCTATCGAGGATGCGATTACAGACACTGAGCGTGGTGATGGGAGGAGCGAAGGTCGTTGCGTCTGCTAAGGCAATTGCAAAGCGTTTGATCCTAACAAGTACAAACAATGGCTACCACCTACAGGAGTCTGCTAGCTGTCAGCCTGTCACTATATCCGGTATCTCAGAAGATCCTACAGTCTCCATCGTCCCTATGTCTCAACCTCTCCATATCTGCTTCATGTCTTAGCCGCGCATTCTCATGCTCTCGGGCTTGCCGCAGCTTCTCCTCTTCAAGGCGAAGAACACGTTCTTCTTCTGCCCTCCTAGCGGCGGCCTGTGCCTCCAGCTCTCTCTGTACGGCCCGAACTCTGTCTTCCTCGCGCCTTCGTGCCTCTTGTTGCTCTGCGAGGAACCGCTCGTGAGCAGCACGAGCACGCGCCTCCTCCTCTTCCTTCTCCTTTCTCAGTCTCTCCATCTCGCGCGCTTGTGCCTCTTGATGGGCACGCAGCGCAGCCTCGTTCGCCTCCTTGACCTTCCGGAATTCCTCCTCTTGCTTGTGCCTCTGCGCCGCCAGCGCCTCGCTTTCCAATTCCGCACTAGCTTGCGTCTGATCCACATTCTTGTGTTCGTCGACGATCTCCGACTGAATCTGCAACGGGACGGGGTGGTTGTCGAGAAGAGCCTGAATAATCGCTTGTGCAGATTCGAGGGTGTTTTTGTGGCGCATCATACGAGCACCACTATCCAGCACAGGCTTGAAGAGCTGGCCGTCCGTGGCCAGCTCGTTCTCCCGCGCAGCGCCTAGGGCCTCTGGGACTTCGCCCCACATGTTGGTGACGACGATGACATTCTTGAGAGTCTTTTCTCCACAAAGAGACCTGAACATGCCGAAGTTCCTTCTTGAGATACCACTCATCTTGAAGTCGGAGATGCGATGGAGGTAGAGAACGCCGCTCAGCTTCATGTCTCGCCGATACCTTCAGGTATTCAGTGAGTAAAAGCCTCGTTAATTACTATGTCTTAACTTACTGGTCTGCGAGAAACGACGCAATCATTTGTAAGATCTCTCGGTCCGACTTCAGTGTGTCGTCGAACCCCGGGGTGTCTATGAGTCGCACGTGGCGATCTCCCATGCGGAAGTCTTTTGAGACTTGTACGGCAGGGGTGCATGATAACAGTCCTACTCCGACTTCGAAGCCGGACCCGCTGAGTAAGTTCACAAACTACACGTTGGTGAGCATATGTACTGCGATAAATGCCATCATACGAGCATGAATCACTCACGGTGGATTTGCCCGTGCCAGTAGCACCCATCACTCTGCCAGTCATGATACGGTCAGTTACGCTGAAACCACTTGTAGTGACATAAAACACTCACGCAATCGTGATGATATCCCCATTGTTAGTGTCTGGTCCTATGGCCATATTCGACAGTGTCGTGAAAGTAGCGGAGTAAGATGAAGGTCGCTTGCGTACGAGGGTATTTTAAAAACAGAAGGGTTGTATTTGGAACGTGCAGAGCGCGTGTAGAATGGCAGTGCCCCATGTCTAGTTTAACACATTGGCATCATGCGGTGTACAAGGTTTCGTTTCTCGATCGCGTAAATGGCTGTTCGACGAGTGTGCAGAGCAATCTGCCCTCCCTTATACAGGCGTGTATTAGGTTCAAATGTTGGACATAGAGCTCGAAACGTGTCTCCGGCGAATGAGGGTGGCTGCGCACATAACGCGTTGATAACGCGTGTCGGATGTTCCTCGAATGGGGGACCAACTTGTATACAAGGTTCTGTAGGAACTCGTCTGCTTGACAGGATCACAATTTGGAAGGGAGCGTGAGGGGTACGGAGCTGTTGTACTTGCCCACAACCTTTGCGCAATGGGTACTGCTGAATCGTAAACTGTACATCAACACGCACATCCATGTGGGACACTAAACATACATGCGTACGACGACATTCGAACATAATGCAGCTGATCGTTCCGCATAAGCGGCAGTCGTGCTGTCAAAATAGACGGCCCTTTCGCAGACGACGCCCAATCCGATTGATCTCGCGCTCTACCTTAGCAACAACATGAGGCTCCTGAGTAGCGATTTGGGCTTGGACTTGACGCATACGCTCTTGTTCGATCCTCCGAGCTTCGGCTTGCGCAGCCAGTTCTCGCTGAAGTGTTTGAACGCGCTCTTCTTCCCTCCTTCGGGCTTCGGCTTGTGCTGCCAGCTCCCTCTGCACCGCCCGAAGTCTTTCTTCCTCTTGCGCTTGTTGTGCCACCCGTTGCGCCTCCGCGGCTCTAGCACGCGCTTCTTCTTCGGCCTTCGCTTTCTGGGCACGCGCCAGCTCCTGTGCGCGTTGCTCCTGTTGTGCGCGGAATGCCGCTTCTTTGGCCTTCTGCTTCTCCTGCGTCTCCGCTTCCTGCTTGCGCCGCTGCTCCGCAACAGCCTCGCTCTCGATCTGTTGTCCAGCTTTGGTCTGCTCGAGGCGTCTATTCTCGTCCACGAGTTCAGCTTGGATCTGCAGGACCACGGGGTTACTGTCGATGAGACTCCGGATAATGGTCTGGGCAGACTCTAGAGTGTTGTAGTGGCGCATCATGCGTGCACCACCCCGGAGAACGGATTGGAAGAGCTGGACGTCGGTAGCTAGCTCGCGCTCGCGGGCGGCACCGACGGCTTCCGCAACTTCACCCCACATATTCGTGACGATGATGACGTTCCGAAGCGTCTGCTCTCCGCAGAGCGAGCGAAACAAAGCGAAGTTACGTCGTGAGATGCCACTCATCCTGACGTCTGAGATGCGATGCATATAGATCACGCCGCTCAACTTCGTGGTTTGTCGATATCTGTGCAAATGATGATATCGATGTAAGAATTCGGAGGTGCCTCTGCTCGAATTGAGTACGTACTGATCAGCTAGAAAAGACGAGATCGCTTGTAGTATGTCGCGATCCGTACGCAACGTGTCGTCAAAACCAGGCGTGTCAATGAGGCGAACTCTACGGCTGCCCAAAATGAATTCCTTCGACATCTGAACGTTGCATGTGGTCGAAAGTAGTCCATTGCCGACCGGAAAGTTCGATCCGCTAAGCGAGTTCACGAGCTAGACACCATCTCAGCACTAAGGAAATGGGGGGCATGTTGTGGAGCACTTACTGTAGATTTGCCAGTCCCCGTCGCGCCAAGTACTCTACAAAAAGATCCGATGTATTAGTGATTACGCAAGAACAAGACTGCAAGAAAACAGACGCAATAGTAACCACGCCCCCTGCAATTGGCGAACTGTTGTCCATGTTCGAGTGTACGAGCTCTGTAGAAAGGGAGGGAATTAGACCACCAGGCTTATAATATATACGTACCGGGGGAAATACAACGTGCGGAGTGCGCGGGGTCAGATGTTTCACCTGCTGTATCTGCGCTTTACTGAAAGGCATCAAGGTTCAATGAAGAAAATGTTGTAAAGGACGATCTCTTCTAGACCTGACGAACCTTTCGATTGTCGGTAGCTCATATGGAGAGGAGGGCTATTCCAGAAACTTGTAAGACGGCACGTCTGGCTCCATAAGTCGGCTGCATATCATACACCTCTCTTCGGGCGGTTTATCTGTAATAAAATCTTTCAGAGTAAAGCAGATCGCGTATCCAATCATACAGAACGATTTCTATGGGCAGAAAACGGGGTGGTCAGCTAATAACAGCAATGCGAGTGTTTCATAGTGCATACCGTATATATCTAGTCCCATTCAGCTTGATCGCTCATATGAGGTAATGCTCTAGAGACAGTCGACAGAGAACATCACGCATCGTAGGTAGTATCAGAGGGGAAATAGACATCAGTCTCATCGACGTCGTGAAGGTCCACAGAAAAACCCGAAGCAGCCGCCTCATGCGCGACACGCGAGGCCAAATATTAGCCAAATAGTGACCAAACAGACGCTTTTCCTGGAGAGGCTCTGATTCATCACGAGTCCGAGTGTAGCTCTATCATGAGGCTCCTATGTCCCTTTGTCGTGGAACCCGCTCTACGAAAACGAGGAAATTAGGTCACGAAGATAGATGTCTATAACGTGAACTGAAAAAAGTAGGTGGCGCGCTTGCGATCCTAACATGCACAAACAGATCATCTTCAGCTCGGGTGTAGCCGGCTAAATACTCGTTCCCTCTTGCGTTCGCAGTCAGTCAACGCTAATGGCAAGCCTACAACACGCTTCACTAAGTCTTCGTTCTTCCAGATAATCAGCCGATAATCCTCCGAATCAATTCATTGGTCGGCGGGGCCATTGCCTAACAAGCTCTGCGGAATGCTCGATCAAATACGCCTATTGCCCATGAGTATAACCAATTTGCATGGCCTTAGAGGCTATCGACCTGAACGTCGTAGGTCAAGGAACCTACGCATACTCTCCTCGATGAGGATTTGGAACAGGTTTATGCGCAGAGGGGTATTAGCGGGTCACTTGCCCTTCTCTCAATCAAGATTCGTACCTGACAAACTTTCTAATATTAGAACTTGAGGCTTTAGTAGCTAATTAATGGTACGAATACGTCTTTTCTAGCCTCCAGAGTCCAGATACCCCAAATGTTTCTCTGCCCAGGAACAGCCTTGCTTCTTCATGTTTTCGGGACTTCGGGGAAGGGCATGCGTCCGGCACTGGCTGCATTGTGCGGGCATATACTGTGAGTGACGCCCATTCAGAGCCTACGATTCCATGATTGATACCACGATGTATGATGCGAACAGGCCTCATGTCTAATGTGCTCAGAAGCTTTGGCTTCCAGTCTGAAACAGCGCGGCGCAGCACTCAAGACCACACACACTCTTACCTCCTCGACACACTACGTATCTCGTCTCTGGTGCGTGAACTCATGACAGACGGATATCTACAATAATTGACCATGCTCAAGAATAGGTTACTATGACCACCGTCCAGCGTCTGCCTACCGACAGCCACTACAGTGACTCGTTAGCACAGAATGCCAGAAAACGAGTCACGCAAGCTGGACGGTCACTACCATCGGTACCATCCCAGACTGAGAGCTCGGATCATCGACCTCGTATGACCCCTCGGAATAGGTTCCGTTCGGCAGTGCGAAATGTGATCGCATTCAATCGCCTGACAGCAAATGTTGTATCTGTCGGTGGGGAGCCTGGTATTGACCCTCGAAGACCTCTTGCGCAGCTCGCCTATGGTCATATCAAGTGCAAGTGTACTATTGAGATCACGGATTACTCTTCGCTCCGGCACAGTAGCTATGTTATGGACAACGAACAGTTTTTGGACTTCTTGAAGAGCGGCCGCAGAGAGCCATGGGCGAAAGTGAGATGGATCAATATAGGCGGGCTGGACTGGGATGTTTTGAGCCAATTAGCCATTGCCTATGGTACGTAATTCCACAACAAGAAGTCTCATGTATTTTGACAACATTGCTTGTGCAGAAATGCACCCCCTCGCTCTGGAAGACGTAATCCATTCAAGGAAGCATGCACGTTCCAAAGCGGATTACTATCCCAAACACCTATTCATTCGTGTGCTCTGTCACACACTGGCGACTGAACGAGACCACAAGCTAGCATTCGACTCAAGCAGCAACTCCCTTAGCCCTATCGATCCAGATCAGGAAGCTGGCGCCGGCTGGAACCTGGGAAACGTAAGGTCGCAAGGCGTCAACAGAGTCTCATTGCTGCTCAGGTTGAAGCAAATGTTATCCTGGAAGCAATCGGGCACTGCGTGCAATGCCCTCGATGAGACCCCGCCTCCGTCCTTACTTCGAGCAGCAAGTTTTGATGTAGACTTGAAGGTATGCTTGGTATCCTGAACATACTCGCTGATCAGCTTATCGATATATTTGACTAGTCGAGAAAGAACGCAAAGAACCTCAACCTCATCCAAGAGCTCCTCAAAGGCCAACGAGTAAACGTGAAAATCATGCCTATGTTCATCTTTCTGTATCGCAACGGTAGTGTCCACAGCCTCTTTGCACGACCCTTTCCTTACATGTGCGCGAAACAGGTACTGTTGTCAGCGTACAGCATGATCAAGAGCTGTATTTCACCCGTCCTATCACTGACAGACTACTACAACAGACCAGCGGCCTTCGCGCTACGGCTGATGCCTCCCTTCTGGTTCAAGGTCTTCTTGATCTCGGTGTGCATCCTTTCTTCGGATATAACCAGGGTCGATCTTTAACGCATACCTGCTGCAGTGGTGGATCAAGCGATGGAAATCGTTGAGGGATATCAGAGCAAGCTATTGAAGATCGAACAGGCTGTCCTTGTAAAGCCTCTGATGAAGCATGTTGTGCGACGTAAGCTTCGTCTTCTATCTGCCGGGGAGGTACTGACCTCCAGTGCTACATACGCATAGTGCACGCGCTGCAAGGGGATCTGATCCTGCATCAAAGAACTCTGGGGCCTATTCAAACCCTCGTGTATTCTCTTCGTCGATACGATGTCGACCGAGTTGCGGCCCTAGCCGATATGACGGATCCTTCTGAAAAACCTCAGGGCTACATGAGTGACAAAGCTAGGATATACTTAGTGCGTCCGTGCCTCATCTGCGAAGGCTGTTTCATAATTGACTGTTACCAGGCCGATGTCCACGATCATGTGGAATATGTACTATCAAGCTTGGCCATGTTCTCTGGGATCAGTGACAACCTCATAGAGTACACGTTCAACGTGAGTGATCGTATCAATGAGCCAAGTAGCCGTGCTCACGAGGAAATAGATGTCTTCGTACGAGATGAGCGAAGTGATGAGGCGCCTGACGATGGCTACGGTCATATTCCTGCCTCTGACGGTCCTTGCTGGATACTTCGTGCGTAGAGATGCTACACTGACCGTCATAACCGAAGATAATGCTGATTCTTCCTTTTCGCAGGGCATGAATTTCACTAAAATGTGGACCGTTAAGCACGGACATTCAGACATAATGTAAGTGTTTCAAGTCAGCCTGCCAATACTGCTGCCAAATATGCTCCGCATAGCTTCTGGATCATTGCGCTGCCTATGCTCGCGATCCTGCTTCCCATATTTCTTTGGTCCGATCTGGCAAGGATGAAGGAGGGGCTGGAGAAGCGTATGGCTGCACGTTCTGTGAAACGGGTAAGCACAGGTCTTATCTCATGTTTTAACACCAACTGATCGCACACAGCGATACGATCTATAGAACTCTTGGGTCTATAAGACCCTCCACGCTTGAGATTCAATTAAATTCATGTTAGGGCGCTATTCATCACCACGACTGGTTATAATACGGAGACAACCTTTCAGCTTTTATTTGGGACCCTAGCTTCTCTATCAATGTACCTGTCAGTTCTGTGTGCGACAGGCACGATGCGTACATGGTAAGTTGGACAATCTCAGGGCCCTTTGCTCAGGATGAGTAGCTATACGTATCCGAATAGCCGGTTGTCAAGCTTCCCTATGAACCCGAGCCTTTAAGGTGTGTCTCTGTAGATTCCTACCCCCTTTCATAGATGTTATTGGTATTAAATTTCTAGATGGACTATCACAGTATGCAACACTGCATTGCACACTGTCATACAGTTCCCCTACTCTGTACCCCCTCTGCAGTACAAAATCTCCGAGTTGACATACAGCCAGCCATCTTCCTGCCTCACAGCCGACGAGACATGTATATTCCTGAATCGTCTCAAACACTCCTTCATGAGCCCGTTCCTTCTTACGACGATGAACAGCCGATTCTTACTCGAGAAATTTTGGCCCGAGACTCCGCGGACGCAATCGAAATATCTGAGACCGCCATACTTCACCTATCCGCCGTATCAGGTCAGTCATTCTTTTTTCAAAACTGTCCTGGAAATCCCTGATTCATATGTCCTCTACCTAGTTGTTCTCGAAATAGATACCACCCTCACGTCCCCGCAAACCACACAACATCTTTCGACTCATGTTCAGACGACGGAATACGCCTTTATGCTCGTGGATGGATCGATACCTACCGCCACATCGAGCCCCCAAGTCACAGGGACAAATGCCAACTATAGTAGCAATTTCCTTGCGCTGACCATCGTCACGGTTGCCGCCTCGGTCATGCTCTTGGGATGCCTAGTCATGCTAGCGTATCTTTGCCGAAAGAGTCGGACCCCTTGGAGGTCGGTACAAGGTGTGTTTTACTAGGATCTGTATACCTTAATCCATCTTGACCTTGTTCTAGATCATACTACCTCTACAGCCGACAAGGAAAACGCTCCCGTCTCAAAGACGGCTGATGACGTGCCCTATACCGAGCAAGATATGTCGGGGCAGGTCTCAGATCGGTTGTCGAGGTGTGAGGCTTCCCCAGTCTCCACGAATGAGATAGATAGGTCATTCACGTTGGCGACTTTATCCGGAGAGATCAACGAGGGCAATTCGTGCGATTGGATTACAGCTTTACCAAACTCCGCCTTCGACCCTCCCTTTAATGACTGCTTCGAATTCAAACATGACGGTACTTCTAGTGGTAGGCAGACGCCGGATACTCCGGAGAGTGTCCGATGCCTAGAAAGAGCAGAGATTGTAGGTCTCGACTCTCCTCGTCCCCCGTCGTACACAGAGGCTGTTGCACTATGACTAGCCTCCAAGTCTTATATTCGATCATATGTACCCATTCTTCGCCGTCAATGATATGATTGTATGCCACTTATAACTGCCGCGTAAGTACAGTAGCGGCGCGAAGATACGTTTTAACTTTTCGGAGCTAGAATTTCTCTCGCAACCTCGTCATTGCTCGCACCACGACGTCGACCTTTGCTTTTCTGCATCGGTTTCACCTCAAGTCCTGCAAAAACCGTCTCTTATACTACACCTTCAAGATTGCGAGCAATATGGAGCATGACGACAGAGTGGGCAGAGCGGAGATCATGTCCGGTGTGTGTGGTCCCTCGGCCTAAACGCCAGAACAGAACAAACTCTCTTACTGTTCTTGCTCTCTCCCACAACATCAGCTCAACTATCTCAGCCATAGCCCGCTATGTCAGTGATATCTCGAGAGAGCAGCCTCATACATTCAGACGACCATTCTATGTCATCTGATCTCGAAATGGAACTGGCGAGCTCCCCCGTACGCGCTTCGAAACCCACCTCCCCATTTGAAAACCGTGAAGAGGTTACATCTTGGGCCACGAACATCGCAGAAGTTGCTAGGAACGACTCTGACATGCCAATACCCGCACAGAGTTCACCGTATAGCCCGAATAATCCACCAAGTCCAAAGCCGCCTCCGCCGCCAATGACACCTCGTGAAAGGTTTCGATCGTCCGTTCGGAAGATCATTGCAATGCGTAGAGGCTCGAACGCTTTTTTACCTCATCCGCGTATTGGAGCAGAGCCCGGTATAGACCCCCGGCGAGATTCTGCATTCCTCGCATACGGTCATATCAGACAAAGCTGTCAAATTGAAGTTGTCGACTATTCCTCTATGAGAAGCAGCGTCGTCCGGATGACGAACAAGCAGTTCACGCAGTTCATCCGTGATGACCCTTCTGCAACCAAGGAACCGTGGGTGAAGGTGCGATGGATCAACGTTGGCGGCGTAAGCTGGGATGTGGTGAGTGCGTTGGCCTTGAAGTATGGTGCGTCATGGATTTGTGAATATCTTGTCCACTGTCTGACAATCCGTGACAGACATGCATCCTCTCGCCATCGAGGATCTGCTTCATTTTAGGAAAAATTCACGATCCAAGACTGACTATTATCATCAACATCTCTTCCTGCGTGTCTTGTGTCACACCGTCGATCGAAGTGATACCGGGCCGCAAGATATACTCTCGGAGTCTATATCCAAGCTTGCACGCGCCTTACCAACAGGCCCGCTATTCGCGGAGCCAGACGAGATGGATTCCTCAAGCCAGGACGACGATGCTCCAGACGACGAAGTCTGGGAGACAACAGGACCGTCCACACCGCAGTCTACGGCCAGGTTCAGTACACTTCAGAATACCAGGAAGCGGCGACGCCCGGGGGGAGATCTTGAAAGCACCTTACCCAATCTGGCGTATCAGGCACCGTCTCCCCGTTCATATAGTCTGGTGAGTAGTCCGCTTTCTCTAGACTCAAGACCAAAGCTTGACAATTGTACCAGAGTCGCAAAGACGCGCGCAATGTTCGTGTCATTGAAGAGCTCAAGCGTGGCGAACGCGTCAGTGTACGAATCGCACCAATGTGCATCTTTTTGTTCCGCGATGGTAAGTCTCGTCGTCAAAAGCGGTGAGCTTTACTGAACCTCAGTTGCAGGGACCGTGATCACGATACATCATGATACTAGTCTCTCTTTGACGGCACCAATATCGGAGCGTCTACGCCAGCGCGATACCGGCCTCCGAACAACTTCCGACGCGTCGATGCTGGTACAAAGCCTCCTCGATCTTGGTATGTTATTGGTTTAAAAAAAGCATTCAAACATATTCTAAGTACAATCCAGTCGTTGACGAAGCGATGGAGGTGATACAAGAATATCAAAGCCGAATATTGAAGCTCGAGCAAGACGTGCTTATCAAACCCCATATGAAGCACGTTCGGCGTCGTAAGACACCCTTCTATCTCTCACCAGACCATATTTGACATTTTGCGATCGCGTAGTACATATATTGCAGGGCGATCTGATTTTACACAAACGTACTCTCAACCCGATCAAGAGTGTCATATACGGTCTACGCAGATATGATAACGATCGCGCCGCTGCGTTGCAGGAGAGCATTAGTGCTAGCGAGAAGGTCCAAGGGTTCATGTCCCACAAATCTAAGATATACCTGGTAAGCATACGCTCCATTGATACACTTGCGCTATGATAACATCTGAGTACCAGGCCGATGTTCACGATCACATGGAATATATCCTATCCAGTCTAGATATGTACGACAGCATGAGCAGCAATCTGATTGACTACACATTCAACGTCAGCGTTTCCCCTCCTTTCTCTCTTGCGCCTTTAACGGTCTTCACAGATGAGTTCGTATCAAATGAACGAGGTGATGCGAAGATTAACCCTAACCACAATCATCTGCCTGCCACTAACCCTACTAACCGGCTATTTCGTGAGTGCTCTAGTCACTGCTCTAATTCATACTCATTCGATATGTCACCAGGGGATGAACTTCGAGCGTATGTGGACTGTGCATCATAACCACTCAGACGTGATGTGAGTATCCTTTCGCCTCGTATCGATTCGCTTTCGTGCTCACCGCTATCATGTAGCTTCTGGATAATCGCACTTCCCGTCATGGCCATCGTTCTCCCCATCTTCCTCTGGTCGGATATTGAGCGGATGGCGCACTATGTACAGAAACGTATGATTAAAGAGGTCAGTTGTCGGTCGTGGCCATCGTATCCGAGACTTATCGAACGCGGCGCAGAAATTCAAAGACTCGTAGACCCAGTGAACTTGTCCAACCCAATATTTGCGTGAGCGACGCAGAATCGCAACATGAACCTCGTCGCGCCATAGAAGACGGTGTATCGCCAAAGTCCTACATTTGGCTGCGAATGCTCCGAACGTATCGCGCGAGCGCGCGTGCAATCTCGGCTCGAATTACTTGCCTTTAGCGACACTCGATATATAAAGCCTCAAATCCATATCAGCAAATAATGTACAATAGAAGGACGAGTGATCGACGTGTATCCGCAGTACTCGCATACAATAATATAGTACAGATCCCACTCTACGGTCACAGAAGTTTCTCTTTCGTGTTTCAGTTTCCTACCCCAATTAAGAGGTCAGCTTTGCTACAATATGACACGATCAACTACTCGTACTGCTCACCAATTTGGTGCCAATTCATTGAACGAAGCTGTGGGATCTCGGACCCAATGTTGCTTTCGACTTCTTCCCTATACTCTCGGAATTGCTCCCAAAGCTCTTTCCACGCATAGACTGCATCCCCGTCGCCGATGTCAGTGTCCTGGTAGGCTCGCCACAACGCCCCAAATTCGTCGAAGAACTCCATCTGCCAAGTGCAGAGATGTAAGAATATGACGTTTACGGCTTTACGGAAGTGCACCAGGAAGACAGGTAGCTCCGTGTAAGGCTGCGATCGCAGAGCTAGGTAACGCATAGAAAATTCTTGTAGATGGTCGGGCGTAGGCTGTGCAGGGTCGCAAGTGAGAAGATTGTAGTGAAATGGCAAGAGGGCGTTCATCGTCATTACTAGTGCTTCCGGTCGCGTGAGCTTAGCCTTCAGCCTCTCCAGAGCGGGAGACAACTCGTCTTGAACCCGGCGACGAGCCCGTGCACATTGTCGATGTAAGCCTGGGAGTCCACGCGCAAGCCCGTTGTCCGCTCTCTCTTTTACATCAACGACTTGCACGATTTTCTTGAGCCGCACTTCCATCCTATCCATCGCCTTCATCCATTTGTCGGCCCCTGCGGTCAAGTCTTGCACTAGCGTATTACATGCTGAGAGTTGCACGCTTAGAAGAGCGACTGACTGAGCCTGGGGTGCGTCATCCGTGCATTCATTTGACCACGTTGTTTCCCTGGGCGATCTCAAGTTGGAAGTACGAGCAAGCGATACAGCCCCTGGAGATCCGATACTCTCATCCCCATCCTCCGTGAACGTAACAAATGCCGAGACTGTTCGTGGCCATGCACTTGACTTGGAGCTATACTGGACGTGGACGAAGTATAAAAGAGCCCACCACGTTTGAGGAACCTCAGGCAATGTGCAGTCTCCGATCGTTTGAGACAACAAAAACGCTCGTGTTCCATATAGGATTCGGATTCGGTGTAAATACTCGTGCGAAAAGATTGGGAATGCAGTGAAGCACGTCGTTCCTGCCCCAGCACATGGACGTCCCACACACGTCATATATCGGATATGATATCAAGCGGGGCGCACTGGCGAGGAAGGGCTGCGAAGGGTAGTTTGATAAGTCAGAATGATGACACGAAATAGGAAGAAATGCGCACACTGAAGCTACTGCAGTCTGAGGGCCAGGATCGGTCCTGAGGACCGGGAAAGGCGTCTCGGCACACTGGATAGTATTATCAAGGTGAGCTCGCGCGATGACGGAAGCGACGTACCGCCTGCTCGACATCCTTGTTGGTCTTTCCGGCAGGGAAATGAGGGAGAGTCGTGAGTGGAGGCGGGTTCGGAAGCACCTCGCTGCAGTCAATAAGGTCGTTCGGGTCGTGGCCGAGCTGACCCATCGCTCCAAAGATGAACTGGAAGCGGTTTTGCAGCTTAGCTTGGTCGGCTGAAGGCACGTGGTCAGCAGCTGCAAAATGAAACAGATATGGAAAGATACTTACTTCCAAAGGACTGCCATTCACAAGCAGTCCTGGAGTCACGGGCCAGCTGCCGGGGAATATCAAATGTGAAAACACGACGACACAGATGTAACCGCGGATCGTACCAGATGGTCGGTTTGGAGACGGAACTCTCCCTTAAGTGGAGACATCACAGTGCCCTGAATACCGGACTCGCCTGGGAACGTAGTTCCACGCAACTGGGTCTCGATGAAGAATTGACCGTCGAAAAGCTCGGGCGTGGAATCGAATGGCGTGCGCGGGATGGTCGGATCAATGTCGTTTTGAGCAGCGACGGTGTGACTACCAACTATATCAGTCATTTTTAAGTGGCGCGACGACTTCTACTTACGCAATAAGGAACCAGACAGTCTCGAGCTCATCGAAACCACCAGCGTCGTTGAAGCGGGCAAGGACATCGTCGATTAAGTCTGCGGACAGTGTTAGCTGACTTGCTTGATAATTGACAATGTCTAAATTCACCAAATGGCTCGGGAACAAGACCGTCGGGGGCTGGCTGGGTAGCTGAAGTCGCCATGAATGCAAGCCTTCGGTGAATATTAAAAGGAGCGTACCATCCTTACGACCTGAGTCATAATGCGAATCAGCTTAGTCTAGTAAGTGGAATGAGGTTGCTTACCAACGAAGACGGGCATGGGAGGAGCACCAGGACAGTTGGAGACGCCGACCGCACCAGCAAACTGGATGCTATAGGACTGGTCTCAGTAACGATGACAAAAAAGAACGCAGAAAACGTACAAATCAGCAACAGACATGTTGCTGCGTGCCAAGAAAGGCTTCTGAATTTCGATGACTTCGTCAAGACCGATGTTGGGGTGGAAGCCAGTCTCCGTGTCAGCAAAAATCACGATGGACCCGTCAGCTCCGCCTCCTCTGTGAACTCGATGAGAAAGATTGCGATGAATAATAGAGGGTGGTGTACAAACCCAAACTGGCCTTGCGCCTCGAGCGCGGGGGAGATAGCGATAGCATCGTGGAATGTCAGACGCAGGGCTTCATGCGCTTCATCGTTGCACTGGCCCCCGTTGAAGAGATTCTCGTTGAGATCATCTCGGACGGCGAAGAGAGCGCAGCAGGCCGCGTTCGTGGCGGTGTTCACGCCATCGGGGCAGGCGACGCGGCGGGTGATGGCACCTGAAGACGGGATTGTTCATTGAGAAGATACAACGAACATGAAGTGATGACATGCGTACCGCTGACTACGCCGACAAACAGTGCAGCGGATACCAGGCCAGTAAGTTGCTTGAAAGCCATTCTAAGGAAGGGGGATGAAGGGAGAAAAGAGCTCTCAGTGCTGAAGGCCTAATTGCCCATACGTAGACCGTTTTATACCCGATGGTAAAAAATGAGTCACAGCTTGGAATGTGGACAAAGCGGACCCAAAAAGCACATACTCTGGCGGTGTGAGCAAGTAAATCTATGTCCCGCACCGGTTGTCGCCTTGAATTTGTATCTAGTCCTCTAGCAAGGAAGCGAATCCCCAGGGTAGAGGCAGTTAAACTGAATGAAACAATGCGTCAATCCTACAAATGTAAGTGGAATGAACGAACAAACTACTCGAATTTTGATGTTGTAGCGCAGACATAGCAAAGTGGCCCCACGCCAAGACCAACAATCTTCAGCCCACCCCGAAGTCTGGGTTGAGAAACATGTCAAACATGCAACATTTTGCAACATGTGCCTTCCGGCACCCAAGAGAACGGTGCTTCTACCTATGAGTCAATAGACTCGGCCACGAACAGGCTCACGGCGTGGCAGCGTATCTTGCAAATGTAAGGGACGGGCGGGAGATGAGGAGACTCCTCGCACTTCTTGACCGTAGACTGAGCAGTCGCAATGAGATATATGAGACGCAGTGTTGTGATATTTCTGGTGGATAGCAAGAAGCAGATGATCAGCGAGTGCTGTAAGACGTAACATGAGAGATACTATTACCGTACTGGGAGACAGGATGGTAAGAATCCAAGCGAAGCGGAGCCGCATGGACTCTTCTTAGACACCACTAGATTCGCACAAGTCGGGAGGCAATATGTCAGCCTAGTAGCAGAAGAGTATCAGCTGGTTTCTAGTAATTCTCATACGGTGTGTGACCATATTACGACGTTCTCATTGCATTCAATCTTCGAGACAACAGGCCAATGAGAACTGCAAGATTTGAACGTCGAGCGTGAGCCGTGCCTCTAGCAGTCAATCCCGTTGCCCGAGTATCAAGTCAACTATGGTGCCTGAACCATTTCATAGGTGTGTTAGAATATCCGTACTCATAAGCTTCAATCTCCCAGTTGTACGCCTCACTCACACGCAAGCGGGTTCCGTGGAAATGGTTTACCGCCGGTTGCTGTAACACCCGACGGCGTGGGAGTATAGTGGGCATCATAGTAAGCTAGAAAACGCGTTGATGATGGCCTCAGCCAATATGCTCCCATTGTGTCCGCTCTTCAAGTTGCGCTGTAGCAACTTCAAGGAACAATTGCAGTCTTGCTTAGCGCTGAGACTAAAGTTTCTGCGGGGTGACTGTCAATACTTGTTCAAAGCTTAGTCGAGCGTGCAAACTAAAAGGCGCACCAAGCAACGTACTTAACAGTGCCCGCAATATCCACCTACGGTCCATTTGCAGCAGCTCCACTCAATTCACTCCATACTCCGTTGAACCATGAGCTGATTGCAAGCAGCATCCTTTTGCGATGGGGTAGCCATGAGAATTAGTACACAGATTTAATGATATAGGCCCATCGATGGAAGCGTTTATCGAGCATGAGTGTGAATACGGATACTAGGAACAACGTGGCGGGCACAGCGTCGCAGTGTGTGTAGAAGCAGGTGGACAAAAGGTCGTCTTCCAAGGTCGATGGCGCTTAAGACGCAGGCGTCCCCGTCTCGGAAAGCTCCGGTCCGTGTTTCTCACGATACATACCACGCGTCTATTCTACCTTAAGTTCAAGCAGATGATGACGACGTTGGTAACACTGCGGGCATAGTTCCATATTTCTCGAGGAAATACTACGAGAAATAACGGGGATTATCCTAAATAATCTCTTCATTGTCCTTACAATATTCCTCCAAGTGAAACAAGACGATAAGAACAATACAACGGAAATATTCAAAGGTAAGCAGATGACTCACATTTTCCTCGTGTTTTACACGATGCAATGGGGTGGTCAAATTCATGATAACTCCGCCAGTCTTATCAGCTTATTCCCTGAGGAAATAGAGATCAATGTCCGCAGTGTAAGCAGCTCTTTCGTTGTGACCGACTTCTCTTGGTCTAAACCGAATTGTTGTAACGGTCAGAATCAATGGTGAAAGCGAAAGATTTTATAAACTGATATTGATAAATGTGAAATTCTCGGAGCTGGCACCACGTACAAACCACGTATATCAATTTAAACAGTGTATCCGTAGCCTACCGCGAGCAACAGCCTCGACCGAGCTGAATGTAGATTCTGACAGAAATCCAGGATGGTAAACCCAGAGACTGAATTGGATTGAGCTAAGGATGCGTAGACACAGCATGTGCCTCCGTCGCTAGGATACTCTCAGTCACGTTTTCCAAAGTTACACGTCGCCTGACATGGTCATCATTTCCTCGCATCAAGTGCATTTCAGAATGCAGTTTAGTTCTATATGATGCTCACAACATTTTAGAAAAATGTCAGTGATCGCTTAGCAGATCTACCTTAGTACAGGATTCCATTGCACTGAAAGGAGACTCGCTGTGGCAAATGTCGTGCTACAGGTCACCTATGGCATGACATACCACAGTTTCAATGATATATTTGACTCAGCGAAGACACCGTTCAACGTTTTCAACGAGTACGGTGTTTCTGTGGAGTAGACCATAGTGCAGGCCATGGCTCGCCCATGTGCCGCTTTATCTATTCGAAACATTCGCAGTTGCAGCAAAAGCTCGTCTAAAGGCGCTTTTGATAGACATTCCGACAATTCTTTTCGCGAGCTGTCCTGAGGATAGTCCAGACGCACGCGTCGCATAGGACCACTTTGTCTTTAAGTATATGTTTGTCCTTGTTTGCATCTAAAGCTCGATCACTGCCTTTCTAGGATACTCATCGCTCCACGTGGCACTTGTATCTAGGCGCCATAATCCGATCAATACCGATGTGCAGAGGTGTGCAGTCGTTCTTTGGTTACTAACGTCGTGATACGATAGACGATGCTTTTCACCAAAAAAGCAAAAATGATATCTCACACGAGTCGATGTGGCGACCTGCTGTACTTCCATAGAGGATCGGTGGAAGTCGGGCCATCGCAGACGAAGATCCGAAACGTAGATCGCAAGCCCTTGCCCGGGGTCCGCGGGGGCGAGTCTAAGTTAAGGTCATATGGAGAATGCGCATGAAGCCCGAGCTATCACGGCCCTGCAGTACCCTTGGGATTTCCCGTGGTTTTGGACGGAGTATACTGTGGATGTTTTGATAGTGCACGAAGGACGTGGAGGGTGACATGCTGCGGAACCTGGGGTTGACCCGCAAACCATGGATATCGCATAACGCCTCCGCAACATCACCGGTGACAACATACACCTAGAAGATCCGGCAATTACACACAATGCCTATGTGAACGTACCGATCTGCATCGGTAGCAAATAGATGTATCGACTTGCTCATGCATACGCGTAGCACCACTGATGATTAGCGTCTACACTTGGGAGCGTGAGACCGAGTGTGTAAGTGTGGGGGCCCCTCCGACATAGCGTCGGAGCAGACGAGCTGGAGTTCAGAGTGGGGATATGCTTTTATTAAGTTCCTAAGACATGCGGCGTTAGCTGATGCCTCATGTCTCTGCACCTCTCCGTCCCAAGGAGGTGGCTCCTGACGGAGGCCGATCAGACACACAGAAGGAATACATCAATGAGGTAACTCACCACATGCCCCTTAGACAACACGTCAGACGACCATAAGGCCCCGTGAGCGCGATCAGTGCCTAACCTTCTGAGTCAAGTGTCGCGGAGACATAGGGTGTACGGGCGCAATGTGGGTTTTTGTTGCTCTAGAACGCATGTCAGCGTAATACACCACATAGTATTGATGGCTCAGGGTTCAATGTTCGGCTGTAATTGTGCAGGAGTAACGTTAGTGTCGAGGGCTCCAGAGGACGAGCTTACCTCAGACTCGCCTAGAACACGAATCGTCTGTCATGTTTACAAACGTCGCCTCATGGGATTTCGGGGAACCGTATCGCCGAGTCGCCAATGGAAGGTCTACATTTCAGACACTTCCTCACAGAATGAGCTCCAAGAGGCCTATGGTAGTTTCCGCGTAGATATGTCTAGAACAGTCCGATCCCAGGGCATACAACGGTCAACAAGTGCGCGCCCTTCCGATAATTAATTGTGCTCGCAATAGTGCTTGTTGCAACCGCTGTTTACCGCATAGGGTGCTTGGGGAGAAAGGCGTGTGAATGTGACAGAATGGTGTGACCCTCAGAGCGTTCGATTGCGGCAACGTCCGGCAAAATCCGGAGCCGGGAACTGTGGGGCCGCAGCGCAGCTTGCGCTGCCGCCGCTCAGGTACACTGGGGCACACTTTCCGCGCGGAAACCGAGCGGACGTGAAAACCGAGCTGCAGACGTTCTGGATTGAGCAAGGTTGCCGTCTTATTTCGTTCGTTCAGCAGGACCTCTGGAATCCGGTAGGTGGTGATGAGGATGCCAGACGCGAGCAAGCCAGACCATATGCAAACCATCGGCAAGCCACGTGAACTCTTGTTTAACCGCACAAGTGCGAATCGCATTGGTCGATCATCTAATGTTTTCATTGGACGAGCAGCCCTCCAGGAGGAATCGACGCGGCGGACTTCTGGCGTTGAAGCGCGTCGCTGGACTCTGGAATCCAGCTGGACACTCCAGCAGGTTTCCAAGCGTCCGAGACTCCGGCTGGAAACCGCGCGGCAATTGTGTCGCAGTGTAGTGTCCACTGTCGAGCAAAAGTGACTGAACACCGCCGCGACGTAGACTGGTATCGTCAGCTTGCTCGCAACTATGAGATCGCTATCTTTTGAATGTACGTCTCAAATTATGATTCAAAAAAAGCCTTATAAATCGCCGTAAGTGCGCGTTCTAGTGCTGTTTCACCACTCTAAAATTTGTATTGATCTGCTGCTTGACTAGTAAACAGTCAACAAGTTCATAGATGATCAATGCTGCGCGATGGCACTTTGACATTCGCCAAGGCCTCGGCCTTGTAACGTTGAGCATTAGGTATGTGTGATGATTTTACTGGCACTATGAATTCTTGAAGAGCGTTTGTCGTTGAATGCCAGACCCGCCGCTGTGACCCAGCGAGCCTTTCACCGTGACAAACCCATGCGAGCTATCTCAGAGTTGGTTATTCTGTCGATTCTTATTACCCATTCTATCCCCTCTTTCGAAGTGGTCTTGGGGCATTTTATTCATGCGTATGGCTCACGCCTCTGAAGGTTCACGTATCCGGGCTGAAACAACTCCGGTACCACCTTCCCTTGCAGCAGAGTGGTCTAGCCGCCACCGAACCTCCCGAAACGAACGTTAACCATTGAACAGAAGTTACAGAACCCAAGGTTCAGCCACGCTATACCCCAGCTCACTTCTCACACGCTTGTGGCAGACTTGGCTGGCTGCTGAAGCAACACCCGCGAGCTTACCCGAACTGCATTACCGTTCCGTACATGTGTTATGCAACTCTTCGGTTTCGGTACGTACATAGTAAAAAGAAGAGCAAGCTAGGCTCATGGCAAGCGGTATATCACAGGTCTATTTGCAGGCGCTATCCGCGCGTCTTCCGGACAACTAATCGATGAAACAAATTGTCGACGATAACGGGAGCTGCCCTGGACATCTACTACATTACCAATATGTTTTTCGCTGCTAGTAGTGCTCACATCCGTGCAGCTCCACTGGCCCATCCGCCATCCATTTCTGTCACCGAACTGAGCACCGTTCTAGCCTAGAGACGCTTTACGTGGTTTCTCACGGATACCTTGTGGTAATGACAGCCTCCGTGACCGGAATACTTTCGAGGTGAGCTTCCGAATGCTCTTTCAAACTTGACATTGCTCTCTCAGACGTACATCCAAGTTCTTGTAGCTCGAATCCAGGCTTAGTGGACTATCTCCGCAAGGCCACCGGTCATCCACTCTCGGTTAACCTGCGGATGTCAATGTCCGCCATAAGCAGACATGATTCTCGTGGCACTATAAATCGGATGTCTCGTTCTAGAGTCAACACGCTGTTGAACACAAGATGCGTTGTCAATATCCAGCTCGCTGAGAATAGTCCAGGGCGCCCAGTCTTCCTAATCGCTACTTGCGCTTAGTATAGCCTTCAGCACTATGTCTTCTCCTCCACATGCAAAACTACAGGATTCCTTTCGTTCATAATCCAAAGGGCAGTGACCTTCTGACCCTTACGCTGAAGTCATGGGTCTGCATGGAATCCCGCAGCAGACCCTTGTCAGATCTGATGGCGCCAATTCCCGAACGCACAGCCGAGATAAACAAAGTGCTCACCGGAAGAAATCCAACAGGCCATTTCCTCTCCTGATGATCATCCGCCCGATGTTCATTGACAACTGGCCCGCTGCGAAATGGATATTTAATATTATCATTAACTGGAACTTGGTGGCTGCAAAAGAAGGAGGGAAGTATTGTTTCACACAAGATACACTGGTTTGCTTACTAACGTGTCTTCTAGACCCTACGGCACCCTTTGTAACAAAGCCCTTCATGAACCAAACACTTCGAGGATAATTGGAAAATTGAGGTGTCCTCTCATTACGGCTTTTCCCCGGGATCACGCTGCACGGCTGCGGAACCCCAAGAGCCCCCTATTCGTCCAGCATGCGCTTGACAGGGCCGTTTCAGAGCGCTACACACGTTGATAACCTTGTATCCTTGCGTTATGTAGGGTGCGTCTACGGCCAGTATCCTCATTACTGGGACTAAGCGATGGTTCGAAGCTAGTCGACCCTTACAAGCGCTGACAAACCGTGTTCTTAGTCGCTCTGAATTCGAGCATACGACTCTCGTGGCAGTTATTACCATGATCAATGCGCAAACACGCTTCCCATCACACCGTACTCATTGAAGTGGTGTGCCATGACTGTACTCAAGTAAAAGCTCCATGTTAAGAGCGTGGTCATCATTACCTGCCGTACCGCCAAGATTTAGAAGAAAAGAGAATCAGAATTCCAAATGGGTCTTAAGTGAAGCGTTCGAGAGATATCTTCCAGTAAGTGTGCCGTGCAGTTGCTTTTTGCAGTGACGTGGGAGGTACTGCTTGAAAAAGGCATCAAACTTCTTCGTATAGTAAGTTTCGGCAATCGCCATGGACAGCCCCGCAAATTAGGTAGCTCCGTCTTGGGGCTTCGCTGGCTACCTCGGATTCCGATGTCGGCTCGTAGGTCGAAGACGGAGGACTAAGTGGTGCGTATTGAAGGCCGAGTACTATACGATGCCCTTGGATCACACCAGCCTGAGGGGACCTGAGTGTACAGCGCGGGCGTGCCTCCGCCTTCCATGCATTGTATGCCGCAAGTGTGCTTCACAGGACTGCTTCGCCTCCACTGTCTTCCGTACCATTCTAGCGTCCATCAGTCCATTCAACGTAAGTAACTCATCTTTGGACCTGATCACCTGTACCTAATATACGTCTCTGCGATGAAGCCGATCTAAGTAAGAGCGTGGAGGGGAGATGCATGGGAGAGGCGCAATACACGGGAAAGTGGACCCTTTCCTATTTTATGGAATTCATCACCCTTCCTTCGTCAGAAACTTCGCAAAGCTCTCGGAACTAAACGAGTATATTCACACAAGACTATACGAGGATATGTCCTACCGTATAGCAGGCTGCATCCTTTAGTGTCGCTGTTATACAACGTAATGTAAATAAAGCAATAAGATATAAAAATGTTCGGCACGAATGTCCATATAAATGTCTAGGGTATAATCTAACGGGAATGCGGATATTGGTTTCCCCAGACACGCGGGCGGTATGCAATCACAGGTTGTAGGCTCGCTTTGGCGACTTGGTGAATTTCAAGCAGGTAGAGGTCTTCTAGCGCGATGTACCCCGAGCCTACGCGCCATGCCGGTTCAGTGGTGTGCATGCTCTCCATTTCCTGTTGGCCATCTTAGTCAAGGGAGCTCAAGATGATCATCGTTCCGTACAACTGACCTGGATAAAGTCCTTGATCACCTCTGCCACATGTACAGCCATCTTGGCGCGAGTGACACTCTCCTTTTCCCTAGTTGCGCGCAAAGCATGTTTCTGCCGGTTGAAAGAGCCATAGCCTGGCCACTGCATTGTTCTGTCAGTTACGAGCATTATTATTTGGCGTGTGACACTTGCCTCTATTCGGTAGGTTACCTTCACACCAAAGCCTTCTAGGGGTCGGTCCTCGGCAGCATGAAGACCACGGAAGTTATGCGCTTGAGCGTCCCTTAGGCTGATTCCTTGGACGCCGTTCACAAAGTACTTGACGGTTTCGATGGAGTGGGTATGATTCCGCTGGATATTTACTGCATATTGTCGTTGGGGTATGACTATATCCTGTACCTATAGTGTAATCAGTATTTCTGCAGACTAATGCGAATGGATATACGAACGGATTGGGGCATATATGGGTATAGTGGGTAATCTTGCACCTCTGGAGACCATTGATATACTTGAAGGTCGTAGCTATCCCATTGTTCGCGAACATATGGGGAGAGTTCCTGCAATGGCTTGTAGTCAGTCTTATATGGCGTGGCTGCGAGAGAGATGCACTCGTACCATGGAGTGTTGTCGCGTCGCAGAAACCATGTCACCTGAGAATAGACGAGTATGGTTGGTGTGGAAATCGGCCCTACTTCGCTCGACTTTATATAGTGCACTGACTCTAGGTTGCAGGCAAGGACCCTAGACAGATGTCTTGGAATGGGCCAGGCGCCGACCAAACAAATGCACAGGAGAGTTGTAACCATATCACAGCGATGAGAGCTGAGGTGCTCGTGGAAATCACATCGATCGTTGCGTCGCGCCTTGAATCGAAGAAAGTGCCTCGGAGGTCTATTACGTGAACGACCGCCTCCGTTCTCAGTGGCTGCGCCACAGCACCCATAACACGTGCTCGCGGATACTAAGAGTGGGCCCTCGACCACTAAAAGGGTCCGTGACAAGGGCTCATCGCCACCGCCAGCTAGCAATTTTTGGTGCCTTGTGCAGATGACCGATTGCATGAACGCCGTTATCAGGATCGCGGAGCGCTTTCGCGGTCGAACGCAAAGCTGTTTATGTCCACGCGTTCCCTTCTGCAAACTTAAGACACTTGATCCCGTTGCAGGACCGGCGGAAGAACGGCCACGTTGAGCGGAAGCGAACACACAGGACCATGAGACGCACCGATCTCACGCTACGGTTGGCCATCGTCACGTCCGACGCTGTGACAAGCTCATCACTTGGAAGCGTCATAGCCTTCCTCCAATAATGTGGGTATACTGGAGTGCTATACTGCACGCGAAGCATAGGACTTTGCTCCTGCCGTGAACACCGAGGCCTGGCGATGTAATGGGGTCGGGAAAAGGCGAGATGGGAAGGAATTAACGTGTGATGCCGATCATGTGATCTCCCCAGAACTTGCAAACGTTGCTCTCCCGCCGGCGAACACGCTGCCTCAGTGCCCATAAGAGACCATAAGGCTAACTGTCTGAAACGATGGAACATAGTAGTGCGCCATGGCTTAATGGTACGTTCAGGCTAGAAGCACACCACACGACTTAGGAGATGCACATCCTCTGAGACGATGCATGATACAGCGCAATCAAGATGATCAGGCCAAGATTGCCTGCATAATCGACAGCCGCATCGGCACAAACCTACAGGTTATGCCTGTTAACGCGTCAATGGAAGAGGGTGCTATACACGTGGGGGACTCGCCATTAGAACCGCCACAGCTTCCTGTTTCTGCATAACCATGCAACCAACGAGATGCCCATAGAATAGAGAGCTAGTGTGAGAAAGGCCCATGGGTCTGCAACATACATCGTGGGAATTGCCATGTTGATAAGGCCCGTAACGACGTTAGCCTGCGATATGGAACACATCGATGACGGTCAAGGTTAGAGGTGGTGGCACGCCCGGCGACAACGGCAACTTACTAGGAGGAAGAGTATCAAACCGTTCTTGTTGATAGCTTCGAACAGTGGGGCTGGAGCGATCCCGTCCGGAGCACGGAACCGTCTGTCAGTCCGTAACAGAGCAGGATCTGGTTGCACTTTGAGCTTGGACGTCGGGGAATAGACTGATTTCGAGAGGGGCGAAGGGAAGAATACTAGGTCCAGCACCAGATAGCCCAGGATGAAGGTTGTGTTGAATGCAGAGATCCAGATGATGTATGGTAGATTGACCTGAGTTTCCATTCATGTTTCAGATCGTGTGTGAACAAAGAAGTACAAGAAACAAACCACTCTGCGCGACACTCCTCCACCGAGATGCAGAAAAGAGACGATGCCGAGGACGATCCACCATATGGCCGCGTACGAAAACAGTTCGGTTGCTGTCTTGTCGTTCTCTCTGATGTACTGTAGACGTGTAGTACTGCGACGGCTTGGCGTATCATCATCACTGGAGTCGTAAGTCGGATCGGACGCGTCGCTCCGTGATGGTGCGCTGCTTGATCCTCTGAGCGTGGCCTGGATGCGACGGAAGTACGAAGGTGATGGCGGCAACAGCAAGGTTCCCGTCGACAATCCGATGAGATGAATAGAAAGATAACCTGCGCCACAAAGCGCTAGAATTTAGCATAGACAAGACAGTTGAAATTAGGCCCCACCTGTCAACGAAATAATGCCCTCTTTGTTTGCACTCACTACTCCGACTCGCGGGGCATGCAGTGCGAACTCCATTAAACCGCCGGCAGACAAAGCGATTTGGTGAGCTATGACACGAATGATCAATGAGACACCAGTGTGTACAAGTTCTGTTACTCACATATAGCAAGACAGACCCCTATTGAAGAAACTGGCAGATGTATCAAGAATGGATGCAGCAAGACTTCGAGGATAGGAATTAACCCCATGGTAAAAAAGAAGTTCCAGTGCGTTCCGTATTCAGTTTCATGTTCCTAAGGATCATATTGAGTAATGCATACATGTGTCGCCCAGGGTTCACTCACGGGATAATCAGTACCCTTGACTGATAGTGTACGTATCAAACCCAGTATCAATAACGGCGAACATTTCCGTGCTACCCTGACTAACTTTGGCAGTGTAGGGCTTTTCAAATAAGACGGATTTTTGATGAGGGGTATAGCGGAGACAATGCCTTGGGAAAATACGAAAGAGCCGACCCCTAGGTCCATCTGGTTGAAATTAAGACAAGATGCACTTCAAGGAACAAAGCGGGCCTACCATTGAAACTCCAAAGCTCTCGCATTTTGCCATAGAGCGTGGAAAGACAGGGAAATCCACAGCTAGAATGCAGATGAACGTGAGAAGCAACATGTGCGAGCGATATGTCGTTAGCGCAGCCAGAGGTGGAAGTGACGGTATAGCATTTTGAGCGTTACCATCCGAGTCTACAGGGGCATCTCCAGACGGAGAGTGAGCCCGACTAGGGCTGTGACTGGATGGTAACGGCGGGCCTAGTTCACTAGCAGGAACCAAAAGCAAGATGGCAGTCGGGACCAGAATGATGAGATTCAGCACGAGAGGTGCCTCGGCAAAGACAGTGACGGAGAGAAGGAGCGGCATTACGAGAATCAAAAACTCGGCGGGGAAGTGTAGCTGTCTGTTCGAAGGAAGTCGGGTTCGTAAGGTTGAATGTAAGGCTATGGACGCCTAGCTTTAGTCAGGTAAGTAGACGCGACAGAGAGTACAAGTGCGTACGAGAGCCACACATGACACCAGATTAATTTTCCCAATGGATGAACCTGTCGCGCCAGACACAAATTCTTCCTTATTTCGTTTGTAATCATCCATTTTGCCGGGAGCCACGACACCGAGGACCTCTAGAAGAACTGAGAGCAGTCGCTCGTGGGTTTCTGACCGAGGCAATGGAAGAAATTGAACAGCCTTCAGCAGAAATAGACAGAGATTTGAACGATACGGTTCGCTCTTTCCCGAGCTGAAGACTGATGATCCCTGTCGAAGATTCTCGTACGGTTAGCACTCAGCGAGTCGCAATGACCGGTAAATGAATAATCTTACCTTCAAACGGATCTATGTCAAGGAGATTTCCACTTGATAGGAGTCCGAAAGATATCAAGAAATCGCGACAAAGATATTACAGGGCTTGGTGAGATGTGAGCAGCTTCAGACCACGAAAGTACGCGTGGCTGTGTGACGTGACGTCCACGTGTCGCTCCGGGCGTCTGGCTACCAAGTAGGGTCACCAAGCTTACTGGTTGGATGCGATGACCCACTGCCTCTTCATTATGAGCTCTCTAGGGACTTGCCAAGTACCGAGGGTTCGATGAGCCGTATCATAGCCCATGACAATCTTCGCAATATCACCTTAAAGGTCGAGTACAGGCCAAAGCCTTTCATCTTCGGTGAGTCCATCATCAGCGAGAAATCATGAGTACGACTCTGATGGAAGGTCTCAGCAGCATTGTGCTGCCAAATGCAGCTTATTCTTCGGTGGATACACTCACGCTCTGTTTCTCGCTTGATTAGCTGAGAGACTTATGTTCCCGTGGTCGAAAGATTAGGATCATAAAGTCACGAGGCTTATCATTATCATAGTCGCTGTGAGGTTCCACCAAATAGTCACAAGATCACTGTTGTCTTCGACGTTGTCGATCCGCACTTTGACGATATGACTCTCACAACGGAATCCAAGACCATAGAAGAAGTGGCTGTTATTCCTTCGCCCCGGGAAATGAGATCCAAGCAGGAGAACGCGAATTCTAATCAAGTTCTTAACGATCTCGGATATAAGTCAGAGTTCCGTAGAGAAATGTCTCTCTTCGGCGTTTTAGGTATATCGTTTTGTGCCATAGGAATATTGACGGGTATGAGCAGTGCCTTTCAAACCGGCCTGTTCTCCGGGGGGCCGTTGGGTCTCTTCTGGGGATGGAATGTGAGCTTTCCTTCTAAATCCCTGTCCAATGGGCTCAAGTGGAAATGCAGATATGTAGCTTGTTCATGCTCTTAATTGCAGTATCTCTTGCGGAGATCTGTAGCTCTTAGTGAGGGCAAAATTGCCTATGTCGTTCTAATTCACTGAAAATATGTCAGTCCAACGATGGGAGGACTATATTTCTGGGTGTGTAGGATGAAGCCCGACATACCTGTGCTAGGATGTGAGTCACACCTCAGTCTAGTCTCACGGCCGAACTCACAACTTGTCAAGTCTGTGTCAGTACCCTCCATTGCGTTGATCCTCCCTTTCAAGAAAGACTGATGAACCACGTAGACGGGCTGGGTATACAGTATTGCCATGGTCTTTACGGGCACCTCTGGAAATCTCAGGTGCGAGCGAGCCATCTCATCTATCACGCAAGGGCTCATAGTAATGGTAGCGTCGCGCTGTACATCGCTTCTTTGGCAGAGGTCGGACACGGTCGGGTGTTATCGCGTATAGAAGTTGCTGCCATCGCTTGGGGTATCAACATTCTGTCCGGTCTCATCAACACAGTTGGAACCAAGGGCATCGGCGCAATGAGCTCCTTTAATTTGTGGTGGACCCTAGGTGGAACCCTAGTCCTTGTCATAACACTTTTGGTCAAGGCTCCGCACAAGGTGCGCCCAACGGACTGAGTGTGGATTACACAAATGTCATCTTACCTCGTAATCATATGATACAGAACTCGGCGATATTTGTGTTCACGGATCTTGAAAAGTAAGCGATTCTCAGCAAGATTATGCCCTATCATGCGCCCGGCTTAGTCTACGCTAGCTTCACTGGATGGTCGAATCGAGGGTTGGTGGTACTGCTCGGGTTTCTCCAGGCAAGCGGTGTTATTTTGCCGCTGGTGGAAACAGAGCTGACTATATCTTTGAGCAGGCTGTCTATACGCTCGAGGGCTGTGAAACAGCTGCTCAGGTAGCTGAAGAGTCTATTCGTGCGGAGTTCCTCGCACCGATCGCCGTCGTAGGGAGCATCGTCGGCTCGTGGCTCATCGGTCTCATCTACATGGTAGCCCTGCTCTTCTCTGTCCAAAGTATTCCTAGTGTCCAGGCAACCTCCTTGGCTATTCCTATCGCGCAGCTGTACTATGACGCGGTAGGAAAGCGGCTGACCCTGATGTGCCTCACGGTAATTGCCTTAGCACAGTTCATGGCCGCGGTCACAGCCTTCACGGCTAGCTCTCGTCTCTTCTATGCACTGGCGAGAGACAATGCATTCCCTTTCAAGCGAGCTTTCATGGCTCTGAACCGCTATCAGGCACCCTTCGTCGGCGTCTGGTTGTCAGTCTTAGTTGGCTGCATCATATCGTGCGCCTATATTGGATCAGCCATCGCGGTAAGTACCTGGAAATCTTCACGTTGCATGCGTACGCCGACGATATTTGGCAGTTCAATGCAATCCTCTCCTCTGCGGCCATCGCCGTGATGTTGAGCTACTTGCAGCCTATCTTAATCAGGGTCCTTTGGCCGGCGACATCGTAAGCGCGCGCATTCTCTAGTACGTCTGAATCTGATCCCTCGCAACTTGTAACAACCGAAGGCTCCCAAACCCTGGGCCGTTCAGACTGTACAAATGGTCGTGGCCTGTCAATGTTGCGAGTGCTTTGGTAAGCCGCAGCGTCACATCGACCGAGGCGCAGCTTATCTGTCACCGATAGTTTACAATCTTCATATGCATCTTGTTTATACTCCCTACAACTATGCCGGTAGACCAGTTGGACATGAACTACGCGGTCGTGGCTATAGGCGGTGTAGTAGTTATTGTTGGGCTCGTGTGGGTCGTATGGGGCCGTCTGCGATTCTTAGGACCTGTCCATACGCTCGAACCTCGAGAGGAACTCACGGAAGACAAGGATATCATATTGGCATAGGTCTCGCCAATAAGCCGTTCAGTTGTAGTGCTTTACCAGCACGCCGTTTATGTACTCTTCCTCAACACCGTCTTCCTGGCTTTTCTTGAGCGTGCTTTTTCCGTACGCGGCCGTCCTACCCTTCCGCCACACGTCGGTCGTCGGGGCGTCTGAATCTTGGAAACGGCGCTGAATCCCGTGCCTCTGTAGCACAGGGCTATCGACTGCCGGAATCAAGGGTACGTTGTCATCTGGTATCGCGAAGTAGAATACCCCCAATCGCGTGTAACCACGCTGATCGTGGGGTGGCTGCACGACGCGATGGATGGTGGCCTTGTAGTACCCACCCGAGAGGAACTCCATACAGTCTCCCACGTTGATGACCTGAACAGCGGTAGCAAATCAGACTTCGATCGCCATAGATCATGGTTCTATAGAATGGACGTACTAGGGCGTTGTCGATGTGCCGGATCCATCGCCACTTGCCGTCACGAGAAAGGATCTGAAGCGCTGAAACAGGCTGCGACCAGAGTATCGTGATACTACCAATATCTGTAGCATACCGACGAATCAGTAGGAAAACAAGGGTTTAACTCCTGGAACCCATGATGCTTACCGGTATGCCCTTTGAGCCACACGTTGTTTGTCTTAGCTTCATCCTCCTCGGAGCGCGGATAGCTTATGATAATTGTTTCAACACTAAGCCCCGACGCAATTTTCGCGGCAGCATGTGCTTACTACTTCATGAACCTGACTAGGAATAAGGTACATCAATGAGTTGCATATGGTTGGTCCAAGTGAGACGTACCATATGTCTCGCCCGCCGCAGCAAACCTGTGTTGTTTCACGAATGTATCCTCGGGAAGCTCCAAGCCGATAGCAAGAAGCCTGAGTCAAAGAGCACCATGTTAGACGGCAGCCACAATATTTCAGATTACATACCTCAAGACGACGTGCAATACGTTGAAGTGATTGTGCTGCGCAAATTCCGAGATTTCCGGAAGGAAGGGTCTGAGTACTTCGGGATGCTCTTTCTTTGACACATCGCGGTTGACTATACCAGCCTGCATGAGCACTCCTCGCACAATGAAGGCGATTGGGCATACTGTTATAAGTCTCTACTTGGTCCTGAACACCTCCATCAATGTGCTAGAGAAAGATTCAGTTGGCCGGCGGTATATTGAGATAACGGTATACTACGAACCCAGTATTGGCGCGACTTGAAACCTTGATACGATCCGGCTTCTTGGATAGCTCCCTGGTACTTTTCCTTGTCTGCCTCCGTGAACTGAGAAAAGGGTACATTGGCGATGTCAAACACACGAGCAGTCTGGGGCGCGGAGTCAAGGGATAACCCGGTAATGGATAGCAAACAATCTTGCCTGTGAATTTGAAAGCCCGTGGTTGACTACGTAGAGGAACCCTTGATCCCGCATGGCATCTCGGGCCTGCTGCGCGAGTGCTGCAAGACCTCCTGGCGTAGCGGCCTTGGATAAATCCAGGATAGGAAGATCTGCCCAGTCCACTGAATAGACATGTGAATGAAGACCCAGATGCGATGATCTACAACACTTACGCTCCTCCTTGGTGGCCGGTGGGGGTGCATGATGAGGAATAGCGCCAAGGTCCGTGTTGATTGTCATTGTCGCAATGAAGGAATTAAGGCCGACTGAGTACGTCGCTGTGACTCCGTGGGTCAATGCCTCAGTCGACCCGCCGACCGTCTGTTATGAATGCCCTACCTTTCCCACCGACCAAGCACGCCATACCCGTGCGACTGAGATAGCCAACGAGCCCACGCTCGGCCCAGTTCAAACGAGGGCTTGGAATTACTTCTTAGAAAGTCATGTGTGAAGGTCGGGAACAGATGACGCAAATGCATGAGAGACTGGGAGAGGACGAAGCGCAAACGGAACGCTGACACTTTCCCAGCATTCCATTTCGTTTGTGGTAAGAAGGGCTATCCTTTCAAGCTCAAAAGCCTGGACACACACTTTGCTGTGACTACCAATTAGCCGTGTATTGAGCAAGTGGCGTGTTAAAACTGTCATGTAACGGATGAACCCAAACACGATTAACAATCGCGGCCAAGACATGTACATACTTCGTTGAATCACGCAAGATGTATACGCAAATTGATGCCACATTAGTGCTTGAATCACTGGTTCTGGTGATTCAGCGTAAGCGGCGAGTTTCTGCGCACGTCTCCACAGACATGAGGCAATCTCGCAAGGCAAACTGTCATTGCAACGTTAGTACGACACACACATAAGTCGAGACAACTGAAACATACGATTCGATTATGTAGCTGGGGCCACTTGGTGCGGACCCGCATGCTCCAAGCAACGGTTGATGTGTTTTGCAGTGAATCGTAGGTATTGATTGAACCAAAAATGAGCAAATCTTGAGGGCCAAGTCTTACGGTCATCCCGTTCATCGGCCGTGTGGTATAGTCAAGAGCGATGTCCAAATCGCGTTATACTGGAGCATCGCCAAAGTGTACAATCGCAGCATGAAGTAACAGCTACTGCCAAGATATCTGACGACTTATTGACGGTGCGTAGTATGTGAGTTGGTAGGTCGGAACGTTCTCATCCGGGACGTCGCTGAGCGCTGAAGCTCGAAGAGCATCAGCGCCTTGATTACATAAGTATTCTTCAAACTTAAAATCGTTCAGTGCCCGGGCCTGGGCCCCGAAACACAACGCGACTACTCTTCAAAATGCGGTCACTGGGAGAAGATTTTCTAGGAAAGAATGTGCTCTTAAATTCATTGTGAATCGAACATTGTAGATACCGCGTCCCAAACCCGGAGCCGTATCACATGAGGTCAATCTTTCTCCTGGGCCTAGTCCGAGAACATCGGAGATCAGCCTGCTAACCCCAAGTAGACCATATCCTCGTATGCTCTCCTGAATATGGCTAGGCAATTTACGAACGTTCCAAATATGTCAGAAACAAGACAAACGTCACGATTTCGCCACAAGAAACGTCAGAGCCATGTCAAAAGCAAGCGTTAGCAATGGATCGAAGGCTGAGGCCCGGTGTAGTACGTGCTATAAAATGCGATGCATCTAAGGATAATAATGATTCTAAACGACGAAGCTAAGGCTACACAGATAAATATAGTATTCATCAGAATATAAGACTGTCGCTACCCTAACGGATTCTAAGCAATGCCATTGTATGTTGAATCGAGTCATTAAATATATAAAATGTTTCACGAATGCGGTGCCCGAGTCGGATCCTATAGCTTGACTACGGAGCAGACACTGAATTCTGCTTCGACATGTTAGCCCCGAAAGTGATGCTAGCCACCACGTCTGCATTCTGGTCAAGACGTCCGGGATTGGAGACACGTAGGACAGAAGTCTGCAATTTGCGGTGCTGTTTATAACATGAGTTAGTCGCATCAACAGTCACGTGCGAAAGAATGTAGGCTTACAATACTGTTCGGACGGCTGGCGACTATGGAATTTGGTCAGTGTTTCAAGGGTCTTAGGCAAAAACAACGTGATGGCGTACTATTGCCAACAAGACCGTTTGCACGTCGGCCCGGCGCATGGGCTGGGATGATTCGGGCTGAATATGCATTTTGTGCTATCGCACTGAATCTATGGCTGAAGTGAGCCAAACACAATCGCCCGGAGTCGTGCACGCTTACAATCTCCTCTGGCTAGAGTGGACCAGGGCTCCGATTAGTACAGTGATGAGACAAAGTATATTAAGGACCAGAAATACCATGCTGAAAGCGTGACCGCATTTGGTATATATGTAGCAAACGCTGTAAGAAAGATTTAAATCAAAATAAAGTAAGCTATGATCATGGTGATAACATACTGGCGACGAAAGCACATGTCTTTGAGTAGGGGAGGGAAAGGTTGCTTGCTGGCTACAGCGACACCATGGCCTGTCTGTATATATACCTTTTTCTCGACGAGACACCAGTGAGCGTTGATGTCGGTTCAAGCGGACATGGTCAAGAGCGAATATAACTCATCAGTTTCATACTGGAGGAAAAATATTTGACGGGAGGTTAGAGGCACTGCTGGCTTTCCCTCTCGATGCTCAGAAACATAGATGAAGCGGATAAATGCACGCCGGTAGCCATCCCTCCGGTGTAGCTAGTAATTCGCAGTTGTCTGTTTGTAGGCATAGTATAGCTGGCTATGCAAAACTCAGCGGAGTTCGGTGGTCGCTGGTTACTTTGTTCAGGTATATCCTATACGAGATAAGAATACAACGCGCACTGACAAAAAGATATTCATCCGAGAATTCCGAACAGATGAACGAAGTAACTAGCCTACCAGTGCGCTTGTCCGAAGGCAGTGGATGGCGTCGGAATAGCATATAAGGATTGCTGCGTAACCCAACGGCGGAAGTTACGGCTGCGGTTTCTTTACCATTGAGCGGAAGGGAGTTAAAGATATCGAAATGGAGCTAGTGTATGTTGTATGTGTCGCACGGAAGCGTACATGTGTTGCTAGCGAAAATCGCAGTCGTCGTTTCGTGTTCAGATTCTCGCGTGGCAACCCGCGTGGATGGAAAGCAGCATGCGAGCGTCTATCATGTGGATGTCATCATCGTTTGGCGCTGGATCAACAGCGCCACCGCAATCTGAGCCACAGAGTGGCAGGCACACTCACGAGCAACCTCGAAGGCGAGCGTACATTGCTGTTCCTGAACACTCATGTACTCAATATTGTCACGTCTACGTATCCTTAGCAGCCCCCTTATTGCCAACTCATGCAGGATCTCAACTGCCGTTGAATGGCCTCGTCATACAGGAACTATAAGGGCTTTCACACTCACCCCCCTGCGCCGGGTTGAAGCACCGTCGGAGAACTTGAACGTTAGGCATTCAAGGTTTTTAGCAGAAGGAACAAGTCAAGATAAATGGAGCAGTGACTCTGATCGTTCCGCCGCCGGTACAGCAGACCCTTTAGCTGATGAGACAGACTCTCTCTCTGATGGGAAAGGTAGGCAGAATCAGTGTTTCGCATATCGCATGCGCTTAACAGTCTATTAACATACGCATTAGGAAGGCTCTCGCCCACTTCCTCTCACCTTTTCAAGCTCATACTTCCGCTGGCTAGGCTTGGAGCGCAAGGACCGAAGGACCGACCGCCAATAGTTTTCCTACTGCACCCTTCACAGCCTCTCTCACATATTAGTCGTCTAATAGCTGCGTCTCTGGCTCCAGAAGCACCTTCTATTTCCTTTCGAAGTACCTCGCCCCGCGGGCGGCAGCTTCAGTGGTCGGACTCCACGGACGTCGGGGACTTCATCAGATACGCAGCTCGCGCCACCGAGTTTGATATTCATGTCGCCGGTGATCGTGGACAACGCTCTGTACAAGTCGAGGTCCCGACATTTGCTGACCGGACGCGGTTCCTTAGGAGCCGGCTGGAACGCGTTCAACGGGAACTGCAAGGAATGGAAGAGCTCAAACGTCGCTGCGACAAGGAGGCTCATCAAGGCGCACGCCGCATGGCGATAGGTGGGCTTGGGATGCTGGTTGTCTACTGGGGAGCGGTAGCTCGGCTTACATTTTGGGACCTCGGCTGGTAGGTGATCTACACTTGAAAGTGATCTTGTGCTGAACATGCTCTGCAGGGATGTTATGGAGCCGGTGACGTATTTGTCTGGGCTATCTATGGTCATTCTTGGCTATCTATGGTCCGTAAATGTCCCATGTTTCGAACTTGCGTATGCTCATGAATATCAGGTTTTTATATCAAGGACGGGAGGTCTCATATTCGTCTGTGCTTGATCGCTCCATTTCTACTCGCCGACAAGCGCTGTATAAAGCGCATGGTTTCGATATAGAGAAGT
The DNA here is from genome assembly GCA_005298045.1 of Pleurotus ostreatoroseus. Lineage (NCBI taxonomy): Eukaryota > Fungi > Basidiomycota > Agaricomycetes > Agaricales > Pleurotaceae > Pleurotus > Pleurotus ostreatoroseus. The sequence continues at coordinate 42,595 of SWBT01000443.1, read as the reverse complement.
GGGTAGACCTTACGGGCGAAGCGAAAAGTCTGTACAAAGAGATACGCATCATTGCAGAAGACTACGACCAGCGTCGTCACAAAGACGAAGAAAAGGAAGAAACGAAGGATAACGATTCCGCAGAGCAGGAAGACGTCGGAGACGTAGAGCAGTCGATCAGGGATGACGAAGCACAGAGTACCTCGGACACGCGGAGATCATAGACACCCATACGTGCCTCGTCGTCTTTTGCACTGCCCATGATTCTCGGATCAACAGCTTGAAACACTACGATCATAGTAATACACGGAATATATACCTTAAACACGCGTTATCCGGACCGCAAGCCACATGGAGTAGACTGCATATCTTCACTGCCGTGAAGCGTCCCATGCAAAGGTCCAGTCTCGTTTGTGCAATTTCTGTGCGCAGCTTCACCGACAATGCTGACAAGATCGTTGCGTTTCAAATCCGATGGGCATGTGGAGGGTGGCGACAACCCTACTGGTAAGACGGTTTTATTGGTTCAACCTAGCTATGGAGTACTTTACTCGAGATATGTGATCTTGCTTTACAGGCCCATAGCGCTCCGTCCAAACCGCTGGGCACCGTGCATCATGGCTGGTACGTTTTCAACCTGATATATGAAACATTTTACCAAGAGACTAACGGCTTTCTCTTGATTCGTGATACCTTCTATTACACCTCATTAATCTCTACAGAATGAGACGAAGTAGCCGGGGAGTACGTCATTTCCTAGGCTCTCGATTGTCATTTTCACCACAAGCAATGCACTGGAAGTTTGAAACGCATATGAATCCTCACGACACATCCTCGGAGCAGCCTATAGCCCGAATGTTTCCAGTCTCTGGAATGCACATTCCGTACCCGTGAAGTACTCGTATAATGCTCTGCACCTTTCGGCCGCACTGAGGCAGGCTAATAAACCTAGCTGATGGACAGGCGCTAAATGATCGGACTAAAAGTCCAGGAGTATGACAGTCTGCAGTTTCATTACAGTCAATTTCAAGCGATACACAAAGAAAGTTGGAACCAGAGGTACGGGAATAGCCGATTCTAGTGTTTACTTACCGGCTGTCGTAGGGCGGTCATGCACGCAATTAGCCCTTCTCCGCGGGAATACTTGTGCGGTCCTGCGGGTATCCGATGTTTACGAGGCCCTTCCGTCGTCCCCGCATCCACCTCCGATAATTCCTTCCGGCGATGGTTTCGGTTAAACAATCAGCGAGGTGCAATACTGGCACTCGTAGCTCACTATCAAGTAGTGCCAAGGCCTCGATGAAAATAAAATGCAGATACTGCTGACACCTTTGCATAGCCCGTTTTGCTTGTGCCGAATGTCGTCCTGTCATCCTTGCTATGTCATGGTATTCTGTAAACTCAGATACTTCTCCGAGCTAACAAGTCACTAGAATACGACGTGTTCAGCGAAAAGGCGCTCCCGCGGCCCGTCGGCTTGGGATTGTCCGTTTGAACGCGTAAGCACGTTTCCGCGGAGTTTGAGGTGTTCCTCGACCAAGGGCAGGGAAGAATAGGTACGTGCGCCGCCCATGGTTCCATACGCGGCTTGTCTTGACAGTGTTCAATACACCCGCAGAATGTGCCTGGATGATGAGAGTATCGCCTTGGCTGGAATTGCTAGAAGATGGGCGAGCATCGAGAAGTGGCCTAGACAGAGTCCATAGTGAGATAATACCAGGTTCCTGGATGTTCTCATCCCAAACATAATTCTGTTCTGGCTTCGAGCATTTATTCACAAGAAGCATACTACTTCACATATCTAGAGACTATTTCGTAAGAGGTCAAGTGGCGCATAGGTGTCAGTGCATATCCGGACTCACTTGACCTTGTCAACATCGTCCTTTCCAGAATTAAATAGGCGGTGCCGATGGGCTGCATATTTGGAAGTCGTGCAACATTCGCCGGTGATGCTGATGGACAAACTTCCTCATGATGTTTTCTTTCAAACAAACATTGAGCAACATAAACATCCATGTTACCGTCCGTGGTACTGATCCGGGGACAAGCATTGACGTCTAAAATGTTAGGTTCGGGATGAGTAAGTTCAAGAGACCAGATTGACCGCCGCTCACAGCTTCGATACCATTCATCAACATGCCTCCAACAGAGACTGAGAGATATCGATGTGGTGCAGCGAGCTGGTAGGAATGGGAGCCTCTCCCAGCACCTGATAAATGAAAGTGAGTTTTGCATGCGCGAAAATTTTCGGTCATGGCATACGTCCATGGTCGCAACCCATCTCTGCACCGCAAATCCTGTCATTGCAATGAATGAACAGTGGATCCGGCCCATCAACACACTTCCCTGCTACCCAGCGGCTTCTTGGACTGATATGGCTATAGTGCGATCTTGTGCACAGGGCAAGGCGTCAAATGCTTCGGGCTTGGATGTAAGGGCGGTGACGAGAATGGGATGCAGTCTTCACTGCATTGCACCGTCCAGCTTCGTTGTGTGTGTATATTCAGCGCAACGATCAGAAGCGTCTTTTGACGGTAAGCGCCTGGCGTGACGAATGGTAGGCCTATGGCCGAGAACCCCGCTTGCTACAAGAATGGAATTCGACAGCGAGACCGGCGAAGTACTGCAGAAAGGGTATACAGTTGTGGAACGGCTCGGCATGCCCATTTAAGGGAAACTTCTGCTATGAAGTTTAATTTGGTTCGAGGTAGAGAGAGTGGTACAAGTGCCAGAACCGGTCACGTTCGTTCAAAGAATTGTGACCACGGTACCTAAGAGTTGCTTATGGTTGAATAACATTCCAGTCAAACACCATTCTGATTCCACTTGCATAGCTTCGAAGGTGTAGTGCTACCGTTCTCGTCGGTGTCCCCATGCTTCAAAAGACCGTTTCTAAGACGAGCAACATCGTTTCTTAAACATCCTTGTCAGCAATGCTTTGACAGAGGCCATTTGTTACATACACAGATCAGGAAACCCGGAGCCCCAGGATCGCGGAGTAGCACAGATTTGAGCCGCACCGCGGCGTGACCCTAGACTTGTGATGCAGAGCGGAACGCGACTGGATTGCCTAGTGCGGACTGGAAACAGCAAGAGCGTTGTTTCATGGTGCAGATGTGTCACTGACAAGCCGATGTCCTTCGTTCTCGCTCGTTTACGATCCCATCCGCTATTCTCGAAGAGCGCGCGGTGTCATTGTGAAGATGCCTGTAGACGGCGAGGCCATTCTCCGGTATAAGAATTACCGGATCCTGGAGGCATGTTCTGTGTGTCCCGGCCTTGATGACAGCGGTAGAGTTATACTGTAAAGCCGAACAAGTTTGGGACAGTGAACCTGACAAGACAAAAACAAAGTTTTCCCGAGGGGTTTCAGCTACAATAGATGCCAGTAAGAAGAGATGAAATTGCTACAATGTACGGCAATGACCATGGTTGTTTGCGTGCTTGAATGTTGCACTCACCAGGGAGAGAAGCCGCCTGTTCAGCTCCGATGCACATCCGCGTCTGGATGTTACTGTTGGTTTGAAGGCTCTAATTAGTATCAGACGAATAAGCAGCGGGCATTCCTATTGACTACCTGAGGTTGAACGAGAATAGGATCAAGGACTCCACTTTGCCCGAGGACACAGAATCTGTTTCGCCAGATACTTCGTGTTGTCGGCATAAGGATTCCGACGCTGTTTCCGGAGGAAAGAACTATAGTTATCTCCGTCGAGATGAGAGCAAACTCGACACGATAATGTGTGTGATTGACGGTGTTGCGAGCGAATACGAAGGTATAGGTCGTCGAGTAAGTCGCAAGCGTCGACTGCAGCTCTTGCCTCCCGATTCGGAGTTTGCCGCAGCGGTCTAGAACAATCTTCGTCTATTAGCCGCCATAGACGCTGTACACGTGACCCTTTTCTAGCATCGTGATTCGTGAGCGAATGATTGCGAGTCGCGACGTTCGTCCTCAGTGTGAACTTGTTTTACATCCTTTCCAGTGGATACCGTGAAATCACACAGAGATGGCTTCATGCTTAGAACTGGTACTAAATGAAGTCCGCTATGAAGCGACGTTGGTTTCAGAAACCCTCCAATATACGGTACTGACACCATTTTCTCTTCCGTTCATGCACGTTATGTACTCTACTCGCAAATTCATGTTATCATTCGGTTGATCTGACAGAACTGGATCATATATTTATTAGAAGCACGGCCGTGTATGCCACCAGGACGATCGAAGTTGCAAATACAATTGTTTCTCCTTGGAACGCGATTCAGAAGCCCATTCCACTCAAAACTGTCGCGGGGGCATTTCCAGCTCAGTTCAGCTCTCATGAACGTTCTCCAAAAGTACAAGCTCATGATCTTTCACCGTTTATACGGTGAAGTGCGCGTTATAGTGGGGCGTAATGCCTATGCTGCTCTACAGCATCCAGGCGCGACGTTCTCTATTCTCTGTAACTCGATGTCCCAGTGGAGCGTCGTCAAATAATTGTTATTTACGCATGGATTCGTGCTTCGATAACATCGGGGCCTATGGACTCGCCTCTCTCCTACCCTGTTGCCATGAACATCTGTCAAAATCTTTGAAAATATACAAGGTGCGTCCACGGTCCAATGATCGATCGCTGTTATCGATCTGGCCGATTAGATCTGTTGTGGCGTAGCGCTGTAGCAAACGCTTGTTCGACAAACATCAAGAACGTATCCGAACACTGTACGGGAGTCTTGGGTCCTCGCTAGGCCCCGAGTGTCCTGAAATTGTGACGCATGGATGGGTCGAGAAGATGCGAGACGCGTTCATACTATGTAACTCGGTTGTCGGAGGCTAATGCAATGTTGCGGGGCGCGGTCCTCAAAAGGCTGAGCGGCCCATATTCGCCATGCACCCGATCCCGCTGGGGCGCAGTTGCTCGTGTCAAAGTCCTCGGCGCACAAGAAATATCCTCGGCCAGAGCATCGCGTTTTGAATGGCGACCCGTGAAGAGTCGAGAAACCTGCGTCAAGTGCGGGTACTGCCACAGGTGCGCGCGCACGATCGTGATGAAGCTGAAGCTGTAAGGAGGGCTCGTGGATGAGGTCCCCACAGGAAAGGCTCAAAGTGCATGCTCGATGTATGAATAGCGGGTGCAGCGAAGCGAACGCAGACGTCTTGGAGTGCCCAGGGAAGGATTTTTCGGCGGTGCTTGAGGGCGCGCGGAAGGAGATCTGCGTAATGATAGCCGTGTTTGGGAGGTTGTGCGACCAGCCGAGAATGATTGTATGGCCTCGGGCGCCGCGATCTTCTTCACTTCCGTTGTTATCGTTCAGCACGTGTGTATGCCGTCGTGACCATAGTGAGCTGAGGAAAGACTCCGCCTTTTCGGCGGCGTAGGCAGATGGGTCGAGCACAGGGCGATGGAAGAGGCTTTGATGGCGTCCTGGGTGCAATTTGAGCGACCACACAAAAAAGGTTGACGAAAATGTCAGTACAGCTGGGGCGGCGAGGATATCGTAGAAGCGGCGGCGTCGCTCGACGCTCGGCTCTCACCAGCTGTTGTGACGTGCCTACGAAACCTTCCAGGGGAATATGGCCATGAAAACACAAAGATAGCGGACTTGTGAGCTCCCTATCTTGTCGTGTCCACCTTGCTGCTGTTCGTAAAACGCATCGAGCAGTCGCGCAAAACGATCGAAGGGTCCGCAGGTCTACATCAGGCTTGAGGATGTTGTACGCTCGCAGGCATCAGAATGCACGTACCGGCATTTCCTCGCACTGTACATGCACCGTCCTTTCTTGGTATAGTCAGCCTACTTGCCCATGCTGTCGTCTCTCACGGTGCCTGGCTTCTTTCTTTTGGTAAAAGGAGCTGGTTTGGATGCCAGAGGGGAGAAAGGCATGTGGACATATCGACCGCCAAAAGTGTTATGGGATCATGGATGAGATATGGATAGTAGAAGCGCATTCTTGCAGCCTTGTGACGGAGACGACTATGGCGGAGGGAGTTTTCCCCGATGCCGAAAGTCGAGGGCGGGCCCCGCTACGCGAGTGATGGAATAGACTGTAAAGGGCGTAAGGCGGGAGGACTTCCGGGCAATGTAGCAAGCGGTGTTGGCTCACGGCTTTCGATGGGGGGCTGTTTGATGTTAGCCATTCGCTTGGGTTATTGGCTTCGACGGCCGCGTGTACAAGCTACATCCAAGTAATACAAGTGCCATCCACCCCGTTGGGAACCGTAATCGTCGCTGAGGGTACCCGTAGATACTCGAGGGGTAGCCTACGACATCGTAGGACATAAGGCAAGGCCGAAGAGTGGGGCCCAGAGCAGCGAGAGGAAGACCAGTCGAAAGTGTAGCCGTCCGTCCTGCAACCGTAAGGATAATGTCGCTTCAACGCCTAAGTACTTCGGCCAGGGTGTTCGTAGAAGTGAGACGTACGTAGAGCAAGTAGAGTATATTTTCCGGATGCGCGTGCGCAGTCTGCTCAGCGCGGCGGAGCGCAAATAGCCTGCTCCGGCTGTGTCGAGGGTTTGCTGGTGACAGGGCCGCGCTTGTCATTTGAAGGGCTGGCAGAAGATCCTGGAGTGCAGATAGCGTTGCGTAGGGCATGGACCACGAATGAGGAGAGCAGCGAGATAAGGACAAGGAGGACAAGCTCGAGCCTCGCGGAGCCAGGCTAGGCGACACGTACCCCGAGTGAGCGCCTACAGTTTTCCACGAGAACATTCGTAGCAGCGCTGGCGCTCCGAACGCGTACCCCGACTTGAGCGCCTACAGTTTTCCACGAGAACATTCCACCGCTGTCCGTATCGGGTTTCCGCTTCGGAGAAATCCGAGTATATGCTAGGAATCTACACAGAGTTTTTTGCTTAGAGAAACGCCATAAGGTACTTGAACAGATACTTCAAAGGCGTTTACCGATATATGAGCGGAAGCCACTTCAAGTTTTCGCGAGCCAGATACGTTAAAGGCGGCCGCGGGCCTTCGGCCTGCCGGACTGATCGTGCTCCGGAATCATGCACTGTATGACTTCAGACTGAGATCTCTGGCCTCTATATGTCAAAAATATATAGTAGACGTACTTCCATGCCATTTTGCTTGTTTTGTGCAGTAGATTATTATCCATTCACACAGATCACAGTGATCGCGAAGAGTTCTCGGGCCGTGGCACGTGGTTCCGGCCGGAGGACTGCCACGTATCTAGCTCGAAGAAACTTGGAGTAACTTGCGCTTGAATATTGATGGTATACCCAGTAATATACTTGAAGTATTCGCCCGACGAACTTCAAGTATCTTATAACATTCCTCCAAGCATAAACTCTGTGTAAATTCACACCATATACCAGGGTTTCTCCGAAGCGGAAACCCGATACGGACAGCGGTGTTCGTAGCAGCGCTGGCGCTCCGAACGCGTCTCATGAGTGCGCTCGCCGTGCTGTTTCAGCGAAGCACCTTGTTCAGTCTTCTACGAGAACATTCTTTGTTCTGGCGCTTTGTCTGCCCTGACGCGCTCCAACATCGTGTCTCCCTCCTCTTTGCCCTGTGCTTGAACAGCGTGGTCAGCTTCTTTCTGCTTTGACGCGCTTGAACGTGAACGTTTGAACGCCGGCCGCGGTAGGCCAGCCGGCGAATTTCTTACCTGATCATAAGGCAGTCTTCCCGTTGTTTGTGGTTCGCAACGGAGACTAACAAAGGGTATATGAACAGCGACATCCAATTCACGGCCGATAGCCAGCGTGGCAAAGCCCAGGTAGATGATCACGTACCCACATGGCTTCTACGTGAGTGTCACAGCCTGGCTCGGTTACAAATCGAAAATGACCTGGAGTCATCTTACCATCTCTTACCGACCAAGGCTTTTCTTACCCGGCACTAGCGGACACAGACAGCGACCAATGGCTGGTACCTAGTCACGGTGGGGCTGGAAGCCAGAATATCGTTGCTCTTTGGCTGACCTAGGTTTGCAGACTCAAAAGCCCGGGCATCAAGAACATACGTACTAGTATGATGATGTGGTGTGGAAGATTTGTATCATATAGATGGAACGTTTGCGCGGCCGTGAGTACTTGGTTGACCGAGAGCTATATTAGTCTAGGTCGCACTGCTGATGCCTGTTGACAGATAACTGATCCTCGGACAGATGCGTTTGTAGGCATTTAGTATCTGCCAACAGGAGGAACCGGGCGGATACTGAACTGGCCGTGCGCGTGATCAGTCGTACACATCTCGATACGTCCATCGATGCGAACCCCTGAGCCCGTCTATTTCATCATCCACTCTATCTATGGTTTTCTCGGTCGAGCTTAGCTAGTCAAACCTCGTTAGACTCCCGCCGTTCTACGTGATTACTGGCTCGTCTGATACATCCCTTCATAAGCCGCTTCAAATCCCATAGTGTACTGCACTGCTGCTATCGCGGTGGTTGGTCAACGCAGTCTGGCATGACTACCGTCTGAAACTGGGGGTATTCTTGCCCATCGTACCAGGTATCAGCCGGCCCGGCATGTTTCAACCCAGTAACATGAGGCTTCAGTGAGTTTCGTTTAGCAAAGGGAATAGGTATGTGATTTTATCCATTCCTCGGTAAATGCCCCGAATGGACTTCATCCACTGAAATTAACATAACATCTCGCTGCAGTTGGCTATAAACTTCCGTTTTTCCAGGATGATATAAGTGAGAGTCTTCTAGGTTATGAACGCCTACGTTTGAAAAAGAACAAGCTCCTCCCGAGGCGTCCGTTTGTCAGGCGGTGTAAAGCTCACACCGAGCCCTACCTTCGGGATCTTTCCTCGTGTAACGGTGCCCTTTTCCGCGTTCCCTCATCTACCTCATCGTCCGCCCTCCCTCACGCCTATCGCCGCTTTATCGAAATTTTGTACAGGTTGCTGTTTCTCCTTTGAAGATAGTGATGGAGAGGCCCATGGTAGTTTTGGAGGACTGCACGCCTAACGCGTGCGGCTCGACAATGTTCGCCGTAGCTCGTTATAAACGCATGGAGAACAGCCTGACCCTCAACCATCGTGAAGCAACCCATCACTCGTCTCTCGCTCCAGTGCACACGCTCATCCTCAATCGCCCAGCCATAAACTCCACTATGACCGCCGATTCGGACAGTCCTGTCGGTGAAACTACCGCCAATATCAACCCGTACAACCCCACCCTCTCCGGCTCAAACATGGAATTTAACACGCAGCAACCTGGAAACATAAATCTCGAACTGGGGACGTACCCACCTGCTCATATGGTGAGTACGGAGAACCCATTGGAACTACCCTTTCAAAATAGCAAATCATGCTGTGATGTTTCCAGCGCTCGACGATGCTTTACGCACGTCCCAACGGCCAAATATCCGGTGCCTTACAACAAGACCATCGTAGTATGGCGATAGGACACGATGCTGTTCACACCGCACCATCTCTTGCGAACGGTCATGTTAGTTGCTCTGTCGATGCATTCCCGGAAAAGACCGCTTACTTGGTCTTTCAGAATCTTGGACCTCGTCAGCACAATTTCTTGGGCGGTGCGCCCGTCTCCGATCGCCCGGATACGACAGTGACGGTGGGTCTAGATATATACCGCCGTGTCAGACGTCTCACCACGATATCACAGGGAGTCGGGACGTACCCAAATATGGCCGTCGCCCCTGGGCAAGTCTGGATGCAGGAGTTCGGACTGGGGAGATCGACGGAACCTCAGTGCGAAAACAACGGAATTGCGACGACCAGACACGACGCTGCTGTTGCTTTCACGGGGCCTTCTCTTGCGAATAATCATGTCAGTCGCTCTATCGATGTCTTCCAGACGTAGGCAGCTGACTTTGTCTTTCAGGGTCTTGAATTTCGTCGATACGATCTCGTCGATGGTGCGCCCGCATACTACCACCAGAACACGACGATAACCGTACGTCGATGACATGTAGTCAGTGTACTGCCACTCATCTTGATATCACAGGGAATCGGGACGTACCCAAGCACGCATAGTGTCTCCGCACATTCCGGGTTACCTGAAATTGGCTCCGGGTCGCCGATGGAATCCCAGTTCTCCCAATCGACGCAGAGGCAGCACCCAGACCCACCCGCCGCCACTCATCCTCCAAAGCTCCGCAAATTCCGCCAAAATGCGTATTCTCCGAAAAACCGAAGAAGCGGCTTTGAAGGAGTCCCCACCATTGAATTCAACATGGAAGACGGAAGTAAAGGAATGCCGCTGGCTGCCGTAGGTAACTGCGAGTTCACAGGCCTTGTCGGCCGGGACGACCTGGTGTTCGAAAGCTTGGTGCCGCTGCCTGAAAAGATGGGGTACCGACTTCAGGTTGGTCTTCACCGCGGTATCCTACTAGACCCCGTAATGAATGCCCATATCAGCCTGAAGACAGCCAACCGTCCGATCCCATTCACAAGAATATCAGCCGCGTTTCTAGTGGACAACGAATTAGCGTCACTCGTGCCACGGTTGCTGAGCACGTCCTGGAAGCCGTTAAACACTCACGATATGTACGCCGCTAGTCTTTGCCGAATTCTTTGCTCTGACTGTGACATCTCTAGTTCAGCGAAGATGAGTTGAGCAGGCTTGTACTCTTGAAAGTGAAGCACGTTACCAAGGGGACACTACAACCGATCCTCGCATTCGCAGATTAAATCCACTCGCACTCTCCGCCTTGTCATGTCTTCTCCCTGGTGGAGACGTCTTATGCCTTTCGCCGCACTTCTGGACTCGGCCTATATATTCGCGTGTTGCCGCCTGATCGTTATAAGTATGCTGCGCTTCCTGTAATTATGACGGACTCTTACCCTTGCGCGCAGCAAGTAGATCTTGCCACTTCTGTTCGACTCCAGAGGACGGCTATATACCATGCACTCGCGCCGTATACGATGAGATAGATGAGAATATGGCTTGATATAGCGGATGGTGAATGTCGTGGGGGCCGAACACGACCATAAAAGTGATCCTTGAGCGAGACGGCTGTAGGTCATTGTGACTTAGGCCAGGATGATGGCACTAGCCTTGGCGTTATTTTGGCAGGATGGACGTTATTCAGAGAGGATAAATGCTTGGCTTGCCGAAGAGTGCGCACGAGAGGCGTATTGCTCCGAGAACGATGCTGTTCTTCAGCGCAATTTCTGCTGTAGTAGGCTTTGACTGATAGAGAGAGGCTGACGGCCACAACTATCGCAGGAGGTGCGGAGGCTACTAGGAGGTAGAGCTAGTCTTTAGTACAGAGCGTGGCTATATACGAGATCGCAAGTAACTGCTCATAGAGTCTTCTTAGTGGTTGCGTGCATAGCATCATTCTTCCATGCTAGTCGGAAGGGTGTGAACATTCGACAAACGATCAAACGTCAAACCTGTACATAGCGTGCGAGTCACTCGATATATTGTCACATACGACACAGCTATTGGTGGTGGTAAACTAAATCAAAATGTAGCATCAGTATATCACAGATTTCCCCGGTCCCAGTCGTACGTTTGACACGAATTGCGTCCGATGTCGAAGTGCTTTCATGAATCAGATCTTCGTGATGAGTGAATGATATTATCCAATTATATCGTAGTAACATTCAATGCTACTTGTGCATACGGAGATCCTACACATTTGGAGACCGGAAGTTTCCTGTTTAAGGGAAAGTGAAGTCAGAGCTTCAAACCGTGTATTACAAGGCGGTGCCTTGAAGAAATTGATCGGAGGCTGTTCGACCAGCGTCGGTATACAGATAATGCAGAGGTATTGCACTCAGTCGTATGCGAGGCGGGAAGTCGTGGACGCATCCCGGGAGCGCGCCTTGCTCTTCCCCCTCCCGGACTCGCCACGTGGACGAGTAAGCGCGGAAGCGCTCCGCCCGCCCTCTCTGGTCTGCATGACTCTGTCCATTTTAAGGCGGTGTAGAGTATCGGAAAGATCTCTATGCCTTTGTTCTCGAGTGCGCTGGTTCGAGAGTCAGCGAAAGCATTTTTTTCGCCTTTCTGTGAGGCGAACACATGTTATCAGCTCATGTTGCAGGGCGCACTCATACGGGAGGTGTTGTCTGGCAGCTTATATATTTATTAATTGCATTGAGCACCTTTTGGCACGCTATAAATTCTTGATGACCTTCGTGACACAGTACAGAACCTTCTGACCGGAGGGCTTGCCCAGAAATGAGCTTGCTGGGACTATTATGAGCAAACAAGCCTCCGCAGACTACACTTTCTCTTCTGAACAACAAGTCTACCAGCAGCTTAATAGCTCTGCGTTATATTCAGCCTTGCCCCGAAGGCCGTAACTCTATTTTATTTGCTAACGAGCACTCACCGTGACACTGACTGACTTGGGCCGCACGAAGTATCGTGAGCATCACACACAGCTATCTGCTCTTCATGTGGCTATTGAATAAATCATTTACAATATATATACACATGTTTCTAGCACAAATACACCCATATTTCTCTCCAGCACTCTGAAAACGAGAGGCAAAGTCTTTGCGGCGCGACGCGAGCGAGCCACGTGGAGACACGTGGCGAGTCCGGGAGGGGGGAGAGCAAGGCGCGCTCATCCCGGGTGTAAGGTGAGCACTTCAATTTTCGAAGCGCATCATGACCACGGACCACCGGATGAATCGGCCCGGACAGAATATGCTCGAAGTCGAGAACGATAAAACAATACTTTGCGAGACTGTTCTCATGCGTAAACGAGGTAGTTCAAGTCCGAGCTTAACCTGATTTTTCAAATAAAAGAACGTACACTCTTCATAGCACGGCCCGGCCCGCTACGATAATACTATCTGTAACATCCGGGCTCGGGGCAGGGAGCATCGACACGTTCTGCATGTAGTAGGACAATGTTATAAGACAGGGATAGACGCATACGCATTACACCTTACGGGTAGCCTCTTGTCCGCTAGGTAGTTCTGTTCTACTTCCTTCAGTCGCTGATGCAGTATACGGCAGTTGTCTAGTCAAAATCAAAGATTAACAGCACCGATCAACTAAGCATGGACGATCCTCAATCGGCGTGGTCGTAATCGATCGTATCTAGCAGGTCCAAATATGTAAGTCTTTATGTTAATCATTGAGTCCGTAGACGTGCAGGGTCCATGCACATATGTCAAGCAACACGTGCCCGGCCTGAATTCTGCGACGTTTGTACGACTGTAAGAGGTAGAGTCAGTACTGTGAGATGGTTTAGGAAGCAGAGTGCGTACGAAAGTCAACATTCTGTGCGTATCAGATCATTGTATTTGGTCATACGCACGAAAACAATTGACCAGGTCGATCGGCGCTGATCAAAGATGTTTATTCCCGGAAGGTCCTTCGTCTGAAGAACAGCATTAGTTCTGATGTGGTACCCACTGGGCGCTGAGGACATGATTGCATAGGGTTTGCGGTGTACCTTAGGACAATAAAACGCCAATTAAAAGTTGAAGAAAGAGGCGAATAAATGTATGAAGCAGTGACGCTATCAAGAAAGTGGTCCTGACCGAGTCTGTATAGACGACCGTCGTTGACATTATTCTCTATCTCCTGGATCGTTTTGGCAATGAAAGAGCTATCGAACTCTTTCTGGATTCAGGAGGCTGCTTGACGCTTGATGCATCAAGGTCATCCAAATCTGGATGATGCCAAAATCGATGAGCATTGTTCACCTATATATCGATAGGTTTCGGCCTTGGATTCCGGGACGGAGCGTCGAGAACGTTGGCAACGGTAGCCCGTGCGAGGACTCGGTGGGGGATCACTTGGCTGCGGGGTCGAAATACAAGCGAATGCCCGACGTCAGGTGGTTACATCGGCCGGCTCGCCGAGCCTGATGTGCCATGTCCGCCAGTCTTCGCTGGGTAAGGGCGTGAACAAACAGCTCTTGGATGAAATAAGGTATAGTGAATTGTGGAGGAGTCGATTGCGTGGGCCTGGAAGCCGAAAAATGAGACACATGAGCGTGGTCTTGTTCATATCAGTGAGACTACACCAGTTATCTTTCGACAATGCAGACGCCGAACCGAACTCGAAACATGTTTTTCTAGGTGGAGTGAAGAGCCTGGAACCTCATTGGAATGAAACAAACACGGATCAGACTCAAGGGAGGCAAGTCAGCGAGAGAACAATACCAATATGGTCCATATGAGCGGAAGTTTACGATTCGAAGCTGACGTCGAAGGCGTTCTCTAGATAAATGACGAGTTAATCTAATGCTACACACGTTTTGTTTGAGTGTGACTTATCCTGCACGACTGGATTGAGGAAGAGACGGCACTGCGCAGCATAAATGCTAGTAACAGGAAGTAGCAAGGACAGACACGCCATAGACCACAAAAGAGAAATTTCAAATCTCGCTGATCGTTGAAAAATGAATCCTACGGCTTGAGCCTGACTTAATGAGCGTGTCTCGTTCAATGATTTGGACTGCGTAGTTGTTTCCGCTGGAGGGTTTTACTACAGCTTGTAACACGAGCAGGAAGCATACATCACATCAAGAGATGTGAGCATGCCTGGCCGTCGAGGATGGGAGACTACTCCTGCCGCCCTCATTTTTCTGAACGCCACATTGCTAGCCGCCGTGCAATGCGCATGAGAGACGCATCAAGCTTTGCTTTTCGTATTTCTAGCATGAGTTAGGTCGTTACACACACTGTGAGTGTACGCACGTATTTAAGCAAGTGCCATGGACGCACCAGTAGTGTCACCAGTCTTCCGATAGTGCAGCATAAAGCACCTTCTGAGGTAAATTGCCACCGCATACAAGATGTCCGACACACCGAACAGCAACAGCGCAATTCTGTCACAGGCAGTGAGTATGCATCGGTCATGCTATACGGCATAGCGACTCACAAACCGCAGACTCAAGATGCCTCCGAAGCTCCCTGTCGTCCTCTCTTAGAGCTGCTGCATGTGAGTGAGCGCATGGCGAATCTAGTGACTAGTGTGACTCACGCCCTTGGAAGAGGTTTGGGAACACAGGCTTGCTTCCAGATGCCCATCATTTTCAAGCGGCCCAGCCCGTATGATTGTTTTCCACTACTTGTTGATGAGGTCCTGATCGCATGTGCAGGATGTGGGCGAGACGATGGTCCACTTTGGTGGCAGCGTACCCTTTGCACAACCGCACTCGGACACCGCCAGCTATGCGGACGGGAGGTTGATCACTGGAGAGTCGATGGCATTCGGAGCACTGTCACCTATCCAATCAGACTCTCCCGTGAGGGTGCCGGAGGCCACCGTGGTTGCGTATGGGGATGCGCACAGTTCCTGGATGCCCGTCGATGAGACGTACCCACTACCCACGTCATGGGAGTCACTTCGTCACCCTTCTGAGGCTGCTCAATGGCTCTTCGAACATTGGGACCTCTACCAAGCTCCGCCCTTGTTCACGCTGCCCGTGTATCCGCCATCCTCCGCCTATTCAGCAAGCACGTTCTCGCTGACCGAATATCCGCTCCAGCAAATCAACGCGAGTGTCCTGGAGCAAGTTCTATATCGAGCTGAGAATCAGGATCATGATTTTGAAGCGCACGCGGTCATTTTTGAGACCGAAGGGGCTTACGGCGAAAGGAGACTTGGCTTCGACTTCAAGGAAGCCGTGGACGCATCTCAGAAGAAGTTGCCTTTACAGAGTCTTGCCGATGCTTGTCATCGTCCTTTCGAGGAGGCAGGAGGTGTCAGCGCGGTCGCAGAGAAGGTGTCGTACCGCCTCGAGGTAAGCAAGATCTTCAGAGGTGTTTCCTCCATTGCTGACAACCCGGTTTATATAGTTTGAAAGGTATGCCTCTTTCCACCAACAAAAGAGCGCTAGGTGCTCGGTGAAAGGGCAGCCGCGCGGCGTGACTCGAGAGAAGATCGCTTTGGACGTCGCCCAAGTACTGTCCGCATGTTTTGTTGACATGGTGAGCATTGCACATAGAAAGAAACGGATACAAAGTACTTACATCGTGCATTCGCATAGAAATGGCCCCCCGAGCTCACTGAAGGCCTCCTTCTGTTGGGCATCGTGAAAGTTTCGCCCGGTAGCTACCAGCCTGTAGTTGCGCGGAAGGTTAATGGGGTCTAAGGAGAGCTTGTAAAGTACTGCATCATGTAATTCTTTAACGACGTACCGTATAGGCCTGTAGCTTAGTCTAATAATGTAACGCGGCCGCTTGCGGTTTATGTACGGGCATCTGATAGTCATGGTAGAGAGGAGGGACGTAGCGGGTAGCTTGTGATATCGAGATTCCTTGAGATTGCATTCCATCGGTAGATATTCTTTAGTGGAATGATGATAGAGGTCGAGACTTGGGCATGGCGCCGAAGCGGTAACGCAAGAGGGAGTAGGGGGAAGGCTTGATAGCGCGACTCTGACACCCTCGCATATATGGTCGTGGCAAGTGATGTCATACACAGCAAAGCGTCCACGAGGATGGTGGGATATCTGATGAGAGGTGTCACATATGCGTCCCTTAGGACAGCTCGAGTGTCAGGAATGGTGTTGCGAGCGCGCAGGAATAGCGGGCTATGTGGAACATATGCATGTTCATCCGTTGTTGGTTGCCAGTCGAATAATTTTGTGAGCCTTAACATTAGTTCCGTGGTTTGGAACACGTCGAGGCATTATCTGGCTCGGTTTCAGGCAGGTTTGTCCGTGAGATTTTTTGAGGACGTGGGTACGAAAGCGAAGCTACATCACAATCAGCCAAGGGTCCGAAGCTGTGTCCATTCATGCTCACCATATATGTATATATTCTTGACAGCTCACGTTCCAGGACCACGCGTGCCGCGAAAACCACAAAGAGCCTTTTCGTCGGTGCGTCTCGGTGAGAGTCGAGTAGTGCGAGGCATTTAGACGCTCACACGTGGACCCGTCACGCTTTGACCTCGATAAACGCCACATTTGCTATTCAGTGGACATTGGATACTAAGCGACCATGTTCGATCCCTGTGGGTGTCGTTCTTTTGCGAATTCGTCAAAGAGTAAAGAAGGCAGAATGGTGTATAGGATGTTCATTTCGCCGATGACCGTAAAGAAATACCGGAAGCGTGGACGCGTGACTATCAGCCAGGGAGAACAGTGGATGCTGACCGAAGCTAGGACGCAAAGTGTGCGGAGACATAAAGAATGAGAATGAGGCTATCGGCGCGCAATGCATTTCACTTCGAAGAACGAGCGTACCGTCCTCCTCGTCGAGCAGCATGATAGCGATACAGCCACTTGCGCAAGTACTATTAATGATGCATGACGCACTATTAATTTGAGAAGCTTTTCTGAAAGGGGTCTCTAATGGCCATACATACGCAAACATCATCGCTTCGGAGGCAGTTGCGGGGACTTTCTGGGACCGTCGCGGAGACGAAAGGCGCAGGGTAAAGATGAGTGAGTCATCGCCGATTGATAATCATAAAGCGAGACGTCCTGAGGCCGGTCGCACACCTTGGGACAGATTCAGATTCGAGACATTGGTGTCAAGCCGGTGAACGTCGTTGGCCCGAAGAGAATGGAGTGATTTCGTGCGGCTCTGAACGACTACGATAGGTACCTCTGCATGATCAAGGTAGAACGAAATGACCGCACAGTGCACATCGAATGTCGCTGACGCAGGTCGGTCGAACGGCGAAGTAGCGCATCACGGAGTTAGGACTTTCGCGTCGAGAGTCTAGACATAAATACATTCGAAGGTTTATTGGCCGAGGATATGATCACTAGATCGAGTGTGCCGGCGGAGATGTGTTGAAAGTGTGCCGAAATAGATCGACCAAGGATGTCTCCTTGAGTTCGCGGTGATATCATGATCTCAGGCCGTGACTCGGTCCCGGGAATGAAAGTCGATCGGTCCTAACAACGGTGAGCGAGCATGAGGTGGTCTATGATTACACGTACTGGAGAATGTGTATGCATGTTGTGGATACAGAACAGGCAGTTCAACATTGACACAGAAACCAGTATCCGATAGCGACGGAGCAATGTTGCCCTATGATCTGGGAGGGACGTCATATATTAGCAGTAATAAGTCACTGAGAGCAAAGTATGTGAGAAAGGTAGGGTTGCAACAGAAACGCAAAGGGTTGGAACATAGTGAGGATAGATGAGTCATTGCCGATGGCACTGGTCCAATAGGGAGGTATTCGGAGTCCTGAAGATGGATGCACAACACCGAGGTCTCAGCAAGATCTACATTTGACAGATTTTTAAATGGGCCAGCCTTTTGGATACTAGCAGATGAAGGACCGACATTATGCACACCTGTGGTTCGTTGCTAACGGATCAGTAAGCCTGAGGAGATGCAGAGCTGAGTTGGTCATCGATCCGGCTGCTCACGACGATTATGAGGCTAGGCGGGTGCGCACAGAATTGCTTGTGTGATTACTGAGTACTGAGTATGACCTATAACTGTAGTTATGTTATTGGTTTCTATACTGCCCAGACGAGTAGGAAGGAAAGCGGGGAAAGGCCGAGACTGGTGCGTATTGATAGCATCAAAGTGACACGTGAATGCCACGAGGAGTGCCGAGGCTTCGATCAGCGGCACATTGCGCGAAGACCTGCGGGACCGGAAGCGCGTTGCCCCTGACGCCACGCACTCAACTCCTGAAGCAACATTTGCCGTCTTGTTGATACGATTCTACATCGAAAGGCAAGTCTTTTGATATAATATTCAATGCTGTGCTCACAGCTTTCGATGGTGCATACAGGCAATCCGTAGACATGCCCAGCCCGGAGCGTGCGAAGATAAAGCGCGTGCAGTGCTTCGTAGCGTCGATCCGTCTGTAAAGGGCGAAGTCTACCCGAAGGAGACGAACACGCTCCGTAAGAACGCATGGAAAGGTACTGTACGGAGGAGAGTTTGACGTGAGACCAACGGCGAAAGCTGCAACGATGCCCTGTCCGCCAGGGGCGTTTCCGCTTCCGGGCTCGCTGTGGCGACAGCAGACGGAGACATCGTCTAGCTCGTCCCCGACGAGACTTGTGAGTCTTTCACTCCTACCACCACCACCTTATCTCGCGGCCTCTACGTACGTCTCATTACATGCCCATCCTTGCGCCCCTCTAGTTCGACTCCGAGCCTCCCCCGACCCCCATCTCGCTCTTTACGACACACGCACGACATCTTCGTACATCCACTCTCTCTTTGCGACTATCATCTTCCTTTCGACAAACGCGACGCCCTTCATACGCTGACGACGCAACAAGAAGCAATGTACTCGACCTTTCAGCCTTTTGACCGCGCAGATTGGCGTATCTGGTTTTACCTCATTGCTCAGCTCGCCGGTGGCATAGGTCTAACCCTTCTTCTCGCTACCATGCTCTGGCCCACATCACGACGAAGGTCTGCCTTCTGTTTTGCAGATTCAATCTGCTTCTCGGTCCCTGAGTCGCTACGGAGACTGACTCTCGTTCTCCGTTACCTAGACCACGCAACCCGCTTCTCATTTCTTTGTGCTTTTCCTGGTGGATATCCACCTTTCCGTGCCTCTGCATCCTGTGCGTCCCTTCAAATTTTGCGTCCATTCGTGCGCGTGATGGTCGATAAGGTTCCTGATTTGATGGGGATTTCTGTGCGGTATTCCGACTTCTTTTACAGGTATTACGCGCGCCAGGTCACTGGTCCACCACCATCCTATCACGTCTGCCTGGCCAGTGCAGCACTTACTATGGGACAATCCATCCTGTGTGTTGCATTTCCATATATGCGCTTTGTGTGTCTCATGTATGCATACACAGAGTTGCGACAACGGCTCCTGCCCTTCTATTCAATGTGAGTCAGTTCGTACTGCGTTTGGTAGCTGGTTTGTCTTTTAAGGCAATTCACTTGCCTACTCGCGACTGTGCTGGCTTAGCTACTATCGGTGCTCATGCGTCTTGGTTTCTTTCGCTAGATATGGCTTATCGTCAAGACAGCAGTCGGCGCAAAATTCACAAACGACGTGTGGATCACACGGAGCACATTGTTGGTTAGTCGACTTACATTATTGTCCTTGTACGTTTTCTGACCAGATTTTCGAATGTATGCGCTCGGCGTCGCACATACAGTGCCTCATAACTCCATATATATTCTTCGTCACCGTCACCCTCATAAGTCTCGCAGTAAGTTCATTGTCCATTTCTTTATGCACATATTCACATTTCTTGATCACGACATCACAACCACAGGTCGGACTGCGTAGCCCGCAACTCGTGCATCGAGCACTCTTTTACTGCGTCGTTGATGACGATAACCTGTACGTATTCCATCATTAAGCTATTCCGAAACGCCTACCGACTATATCTTCACATTTCCTAACGCGGACTGTCACCATCCTTATTTGCTTGCCTGTTCTGATGGGACTTGCCTCGCCTTGGCTATGAATATGTACTCCGACTACCCCGCCGCTCCGACAACCGACGTCGCGTGCTTGACGCGCACTGCCTTTGTTGCGTTCAACACGATCACACACATTGATCCACCTTTATCATGCGTAAATGTAATGGTCCAGGACGTTGGCTCTGGGTGTGCTCGGCACAGTCGCGATGGTCGCGGCAATTGTCATGCAGCGTATGTCGTCGCTTCTTTTTCTCGTGTTTTTTGTGAGTTCTGAATCGACCTTCCATTGTGGGTATGAATTCTCCCGTGTATTGTCTCCTCGCTCTCCCACGATCATCCCTTCTCCCGCCCCCCCCTCTCTCTCGATACGCATATATTCTACGATAACGATACCGGGTGGGCCAACAAGTGTGGACCGTCGTCCTCTTGTATCAAAATCGCTCCTGCATCCGTCAGTTGACAAACGAGGGGCACATCTCGCTTGTTGTGCGAGTATGCGTCTTTGGGACGTATGTCTTCCTGGGGCTTTGGTGCGTACAAGCTTATCCCACTCATACAGCAGGCTTTACTCACCATCTACTTATTGATTTCTTCCATGGAATACCTTTGTGGCGCTGGCGTTGCGGGATGAACGATGATGATTGCCGTGGCGACATCTGGGGGAGGCAGTTTGAATGTGATTTCGATCGTGGACTGGACGAATGTGAGTAAATATTTATCTTTGTCTCGTTTATGGGCTCTTGATCCTCGAGGCATGGCGCGTGGATGGATATCGAGATGGGGCTCGTGGATCTTGACGTAGTGGACGCGTCAGAAGGTCTCGGTAACGAGGTCGGGCTTTGCGGGCCGGGCGGGTTTGGGGATGGATGCCGTGGCAGACCGGTGGACCTCCGACAGTTGCCCTGGAACAAAGAGTTACGCTTATATGCCTCCATGCACGAGTATGGAGGCATGTATGCGCCTGCCGTTGATGTGCTTTGACCTGGACGTGCTCTACACAGGCTATCAGCCTCGTGCAAGGGGTTGTGTCAGTGCATTTCCCGATGTCCGCCGATATGGCGCGCAGCGTATCGAACGGATGGTGGATATGAAGTGTCGACAGTGGGCGGCAGGCCTCCCGTGGCGGTTTGGGGCTATCGAGGGTCTGATTATCTGGCTTGCGTGGGCGATGCGGCGTTGGCTCGCCGCTTCGAGGACCTCAATTGCCCGGTCTTACTTCTCAGATGCGGAGAAGTCGTTTCTGTATGTGGATGAAGCAGTGCAGGCAACCCTGGAATTGGCGCAGTATGAGTTCTTTGTTCTCCATTCGAGGTGAATGTTGCTGTTGCTCGTCTCCCACGGCGCTATCTCGGCGGGTTGTCACACACAATGCTGCCTATACGGATAACGGTTCTCAGGATATCCATCGGACGTTCATTTAGTTTCATGGAATTGTCGCGATAGTTGGGTTCAAGAGCTTTGAGCTCTTGAGGGAGGGAGGATGATATGAATGCTTGGACCCTGCTGCCTCGTGGGGAATGCATGCCCTTTGTAGAATCGCGGAGGCACTGTCTCTGCTCCAGTTAGCTCGCTTTGGATCCCCGTGGATTTCATTTCGCTGGCTTTATGCGGTCTGGACTGCGAGGAAGGCGCGGAGGCTTTGGGTCATCGCGACTACGGACGCCAAGAGAAGGTAACAGACCTGGCGATTGTTCTTCTTCTTAGGCGTTATGTGCGCTTTGTGACGCATTGCTGACGTCTTCCTGCCTTTCCGCTGTCGTTTTGGGTTGGCGGATCTAGCCTGTGCCTGATCTCTTCTACTCGACATGTGAGTGCCAGCTTATATCCCCGTTTGTCTTGCTCCCTCTTTCGCTCTACCTCTCATCGTCAGTCGTTTTGCACCATCTTTGCACCTTATGTCTGCTTCAGCCTTTGCAGGCCTTGCAGTACCAATTTGGGCATATAATCCCTCCATTGCGCCTTGATTGATCCCCCACTCATACATGACTGATCGTCTATTTCACGCAATTTGCATTATACTGACTATGGCATCCGACAGTCGGCCTTGCCGTCTTCCTCGTCTTCGGCACACAGCGCGATATATGGCGTCTTTGGATCGATGCCTCCAGATCCCTCACGAGCCCTGTGCGCTCGTATTCGCACTCGCGCTGCAGCAGTCAGACCCATTCACAGCCCAGCACACCACGCTCATCGCCCCTTCGCGCATTCGGTCTTGGATTTCATGTGTCGCCGCGGAGCATGCGGGGGAAGCGATGGCCCCGTGCGGGAGCGGGCGCGGGACCGTATCCGTTCTCGACGAGTCAGCAACATTTGTCTCTATACCAGCTGAATTGCTCTGAGGGCGCAGCATCGCGGTCGTTCGTGGCAAGTCCAAACACAAGTCAGACGTTTGGACCTATGCAGCCTATGGGGGCCTTGCGCACGAGCCAGGGACGGCAGCTGTCGCTGTCGCTCTCGCAGTTCAACTACTCGAGATCGTTTGCGCAGACGGTATCGTACGCTGCGTCTTCGCCGGAAGACCCAGTACCGCCTATGCCGCTACCTCTGCCGCAGCCACAGGCCCAAACCCAAACCCAGCCACAGGGTCCGATTCGTGATTCGGCCACAGGACCGAGTGGCATACGGATCTCGCTTCCGCTTCCTGCCGTAATCTCGCGCACGAGTAAGGATGGATTCGACGAGTATTTCACGGCATGGCGGGACGGTGTGTCTCTCCCTTCGATTGTCGTGCAAGAGTCGACGCCGGACCTCGCTCGGGACGGCGAGGGACCATGGGGAGTGAGGAGCCCGGACAGTCCGGTCACTCCAACACTTCTGACGCCAACTAGTGAAGGAGAGATCGTAGAATGGGCGCCGCCAGTACCTCCAAAGGATGTGGGGCTTCTGCGGCCAGCGGGCCTTGGATTGGGCGTGGCTGGTACCAGTCCGAGTTCGGGAGAGGAGAGACGTCCAGACTCCCCTGTGCTGGGTGTCGAGCACTCTTCTCACGCAAGAGCGGATATGTGCGAGGGAGGGGAAGGGGACGAGGAGGGAGAGCTAGAGGAGGTCGAACTAGGAGAGCTAAGGGCTCTTGGAGAGGACCGAGAGGAAGCGAGCACTGTCGCGTCGCGGTACTCGTGTTCAACGTGGGCACATCCGTATCTACCGCAGTACCCACCGTCATCGTCGCAGGATGGTGCCCATAGTCCTAGTCCGAAGCGGTAATGTTCGTGTCATCCCGCCTCTGTTTTCGCTTTCGCTGTCGTATTTTAGTCCGTTTTCTTGCGCGTCCCCTCTCCCCCTTTTTCCTTACCATTTTTCCCAATTTTATTTTCCCGCTGTTTTCGATGTCACTTTTTATACGTCCTCTGGGAGGTGCACGGTTCGGGCTTGACCCTTCCGAACGTATCAGATATTGCCCTTATCATTATCGTCGTCGGTGTTCTTCTCGTTTCTCAACGTTATCCTTCCGTTATTAACGCTATCGTGATCGCTTAGTCGATGTAGCTTATGTATATGTGGAAACTTGAGTCTGAACATAGAGGTGTAGCCGAATGTACCAACTGTATTCGCATCCGTTTGTACTATAGCAATGACTTTTCTTGGTGTATTGCAGACTACATGTTACTCTGCTAGTTCAGTCACCAAATCCAGATGCGGCATTTTGTATCTTGGATCACATAGCAATGTTAAGATGCCTCTGCGGTCCAGAGTAACAAAGTGGCGTCAGACGGGATCGAACCGAGCACCAGATGTGGCGCGCGTCATTACGCGAGACGTCACGCGTCTGTGTCACGGTCACACGTTGTAGCACTATCGGCCTCAAGATTCAAGTCTTTGCCATTTGAAAGGTTTACTGCCACGTCCCATTACGACTTAAATCTGTTAAATCCGGTCCAAAGCTATCCTCAGATTTGAAACAAGGGTTGTTACGCTCGTACTGCCACAGGGCGTGAGTTCGTACGTAAGGCATCGATTTGTATCCGCAACATCTTACGACAATATCTCAAGCAAAAGGAGAGCATAGAATACGATGAAAGGCAGCATTGTAAACTTTGGGATATCTAGGTATCCTCAATCTGACTGAATACAGCACCGATTGAGTACATGTTACTGCAGTTTGGTTAGACTTACTGACCTAGGCATATCTGACCGGCGACATGTGAACAACCAATGTCTTACGAACGACTTCGTTAGCATTTCCAAAGTAGCGCAGTCCCGCAAAGCTCCAGTCTAGATTCCCTACAGCCCAGGTTTCCATTGCTGTGATGTGTTTGCTGTCACGTAAGGGATTAGTTATCACCAATACACATCAGAAATTAGTGGTCAACGTACGCAACGATTAAGTCAAGGTCATCTCCGAATGATGGGAGCAGTATCTTAGCCTCCTCGAACGCTGCCACAAGCCCGCGCCAATGCGCACCCACAAGGTCTGCTGCCCTTTGAAGCGACACGCTGTGCTCGTACTGGAGCACAGTGAGGATGTTGTTCGTCAAGTGACCCATTGCGTGTTCCATGTCATACGAATATACGTCCTGTGCCAAAAGACATGGTGAGTAGACCGACGATGAAAACAGAGAACTTGAAACTAACATTGGCCCATGTCACCATATCCACCGCTGCGAAATACATCTTTTGAAACAGCGGATGTTCGAACACGGCGTCGGGCAAGTCAAGTTCCAGCATGCATCCAATGAGATCGAAGCAGCATCTAACGGCGCTGTTTTCACGCCTGATAACGTCGAACGCTGCACTGTTCAGCACGACGTTATCGTTGCGATATTTGGCCTCTGTGCTCACGGCTCCCACGTAGCTTTCGAAGTGTTTGACGAAGCGATTGAACGTGCTATCGCCTGGAGAAAGACGCAAGAGGCGATGTCTGAAGCTATGCCGTTGTGTCAGCTTAGATAGGCAAGTTAGTAAAGAGACGACTTACTCCTTGATCATTCTGCATAGTTCGGACCCGTTATCGTACGAGTCATCCCTCAGCGCGCCAAGGGCGATCTGCCCGGTTTGATGTGCGCCAGCGCCGTCCTGGTCGTCGCTGACTTCGTCGATCGTGAACAATATGTTCACAAAGTCGCACGCAGCGCGCAGATGGTCAGGCCCTGCATACGGGTATGCGTACGCGCACAGGAGTTCACAGCCACGATTGGGGACAACGTCGCGTTTCTTCTGTCCCGTGAAATCCTTGAATACGTCGTAGCTAAGGGTCCATGCCGAGGATGCGGCTGCTACTGTTGAATAATGGACGTTTAGCGAAGCAGGCCAAGGACAGCGGGCGTGAAGGTCGGGGAGGTTATAGCTTTCTGGGGGTACATCCATTGTGTACGCTCTAAGACACTCTGTAAAGATGAGAACAGGTGCGGATGTGAGATGATGATGCAGCATGTAGAGGATGCGATTTGTCCACCTTTTATAAGACACCTTTGTTTGGATCTAATCACGAATTTGTATTTGTTGTCATAGAGCTATTTCCGCTGCTGCAAATTGAAGCATGGGGTGAGGTGTTGATCAGCTGAAATGTAGAACTTCACCTGGTGAGGGTATGTGGCGTTCAATGTATCTATCATAAGGCAGAGCGTCAAGCCAATCGGCGAGGTGGGAAGATGGGAAATGCTAGCCAGCGAATCGGGGTCCAGTCTCTGCTTCGTATAACACAATACCTTTGCGCTACAGCGCCCAAGGCACATGCGATATCCGTCACTATAAGACGTCAAAATATGATCAGCACACTACCTATCGAGTAAACATCTCGGAATGCATGCTTCACCAGTGCTAGTGAAGCCTGCTTAAGTTCCCGTATTTACTATCCTGAATGCCAGCACAGTCCGAGGCTGCTAATGTGGGGCGCAGGTGCGGAAACTATTTAGCTTGTGGCGCGCCGTGGATAGCTAGCGAAGATTTCACGATGTGTCTGTTGGATGTAAACTGTCGCTGCACCATATCTGCGAGTCCATTGACTGCATCGAGAGTACTGCCGCGAGTCACTAGCGCGCGTTCGTCATGGGCTGCCGGCACTAGGTAGTTGGCTGGCGCTCATTGCTGGATGGATGGATGGGATTTCTTTAGTAGCTACGTGGGCGCTCTACCATTGGTGTGAGGTGAGTCGCTTTTTCCGGTTTCGTTGGGGTCAAAGAGAACAGGACGCGGAGCTAATGCTGACTTTACGTACCTGTGCAGTGCGGGCGCAGACTTTATCTTCATCCCCGAGCGTCCCCCCACGTCGGAATCCTGGCAAGATGAGATGTGCAAGTCATCCAAGCGTATGTTTTCGAATATTCCGCAATGCCTGGGGTTAGGGGCTCATTTCGCGCTTCTGCTTTTGAGCACCGTGAGGTTCGCAAGCATCGGACGATCGTGTTCCCCTCGTCGAGGCCGTCGCGATGATACGTCACCCGCGCTCAACAATCCAGGCCTAGTTTTTTAGTCCACTTCTCGAACTAGACCCACTCCGTCTCGAAGGCCATCGAGGACAAGGACTTCACCAAGACGATGTCGCCCCGCGATCCCGAAGTCATCGAGCCGCGCCTCCCGCACTCGCAGCGCATGCACGTCGCGATCATGCACATCGGCGCGCCCGCGGGCGGGATGAATGCGGCGACGCGCGCGGCGGTGCGTTACTGCCTGCGCCAGGATCACAAGTCGTTCGTGGTTTGACAAAGGTGTACTAGGGGGTTGGTTGCGGCGCATCCTGGTGTGATACCACGGTAGTACTATACGATAACAACATCGTTAGAAATGCGTTGTCTATAGCACGAAAAGCGCGTACATGTAGCCAGGATGGGCTGGATGAGGCATTCAAATACTATACTCAACATGTTTGAACGCTCAATGGTAAACGTACTCCCAGAGACGGAGCGCCACATCTACAATGTTGAAGTACCCAAGGTTAGATCAACAACCGCTAGAGAAGTGCAATTCAAGAGTTTGAGAACTTACGACAAAATGTATCATCAAGCCACACTCACTATAGCGGCACTTTGGAGCACGAACGTTGCTACAAGATAAAGATACCCCACGTACTGGGCTCCTGGCTCGATACTCAGCGATACAGCTGCCCTATAGGAAAACAGAAGTGTAAGGAGAAGCCATTTGAACTCGTGCCATCCGTCGACATCGTGACTCACACATGATTGTACATCCATGCCACCAAATTGCAGGAAGGCGAGTTGAAGACTGCTTGCTCCTTAGTCTGCGATGCATAGTAATACGTCTCGCGGGGGATCGATCGCGGAGTCAGAGCGTCATACAGCTTTAATGGTGACCTGAAGTCCCTGGCCCGCGGCCTGACGTCGCTATCAAGGCAGCGGTCAAATTGTGACAAGACTGCCCATACGAACACTCGGGACGTTTGACCGATACGCTGGCGCCCCGCCACCTCCACCTGCACAGGTTTTGTCAGACATCGAACATTGCACCCCGGATTCAGAAGATAACCACGTTTCGTCTTTTTTTTTGTGAGCCTGCTTTCCGTAGTTTGGTACTTGCGTTATCGGCCACTGTTACGCTTTAGTGCCGATTCATAATCTCTCAGCGGCCAAACGAGGTTGGAGTAGAGAAAGATTCCGGCGCCTGATAGAGGTCAAGGAAATCTTCTGTGAGGATTCAGGAAGTAGAGCGTGTCGCGGTGAAAAGTGGAAGTAGGTTTGTGGTGGCGACTCGGTCGAGCGAGAATTCTTGGACTGAGCGTAGTAAGATCGGCAGCCTCATCAATGGGGCATACACAATACGTATGAGACTTTCCTATACTCCTGAAGCGTTTGAGCAACACGAAGGGATGTGCGAAATATCAATACTCACGAAGGCAGACCTTCATACTATTACCGGTCCAAGGCTGTGACGAATCTCACTATACAGAAGACGAAACACTCAAAAGATCCGAGGGTCCAGTTGACAGCTTTTCACGTCGACGTTTTTCGCTGGCCAGGCATATTAGAGTACTGTAATGAGTGTCGTGTTTTCGCAAAGAGGCAACTGAGTGAAAACTCTGAAGCGCATAAGTCAAAGTTTACAGGCGCTTACGAAAAGATGTTTCGGTGATAGCCGATCTGGTGAATTGGTTTTGAATTCTGTTCTCCAGTCCCAATCCTATGTAGCGTGCTTTGACCATGACCATTGTAAGATACATCCACTCAACCACGTATGCCAGCGAGAAAGAATACCGTAAGCTATATTTCTTGAAGTTCCAAACGACGCCTGCTCATCGGCCAGCGACACAGCCCAAGAAGACCCTTGCGAGACCCTTGTTGAACGCGGTGATATCCTCGGGCAGGATAACACATATGCGGGTCGTATTCTCACGGCCAAGACCCGGTGCACATGGGGTCGGTTTCACCTACTCCCTCCCTCTTCCGCCCCCCGTACAGAAAGAAGCGGAAGACCTATATTATCGTTTCGGCCCTTTCATGCCTCGAAGGGTCATTACTGTGATCTGGAAATCATACAGGCGCGTGTCACACCATGTAACTTAGTTTCACAACTTCCACGCGACTACAGGCTGATAGCTTCCGGGAGACACTTGTTCGATATGTAGTAGAAGAAGATCTTCGATTTTTGTGAAGGACAAGGTGTGGTTCTAGGAGACAAATCGACGTGAGTGCATGTCGTGAATAGCATTAGATACGCGACTCACTCTCTCCTTGAAGAATGCAAGGAGTACTTGCGCGACGTCCATCACGATTTTTGTGCGTGTAATCCCGCGCTGATATTCGTGTGTAGAACATCTGGCATTTTTTCGCTTGCTGAAACTGGGGCAACTATTGAACTAGGTATAAGATGTCAGATATTGCTATGATGAAGTCTTCATTATGCGTACCTCACAACGGTAGGTCACCTTCTCCGCGATAACAACTGTCCCGTCCGAAAGCCGTCTCTCAAAAGGACGATCCCCGTCATCTACGAGGTTGTTGATCGGCTGCTTGTTTAGGGAAGCCTGCATGACCTCGGCCAAATCAATACCAAGGGTTTTTACGCCGTTGGCTGCTATAGATTCGAAGATAATGGGCGGCCCTTGATCAAAATGCTCAACCTGGTTGGTGGCGCGATACTTTCTCTGTGGAATGATAACAAATCTAGGGAGAAAGTGGTGTCGGACATCTGTGAAGACAATAGGGAGCTGCGGATCGACATGATTTGCAGGTGAAGGTCGTTGGTCGGGCATCGTTTGGCCTAAATCTGTGTTGTCGTGTAACCCTACACCCATGAGCTCCATAGACCTCGGTAGCCACGGGTGAAGAACACGCTGGGCTGCATCCGCTATACCGACTCTGGGCGCCCGCGAAGTTGGACCTTGCGATATAGTGAATAGGTGAGAAACCTGTTGTTCGCATCGCACACCAGCATGATTATTGACCGTGCCGGTGCCGACGATTGATTCCATTATCGTCTTCATTATGCATATTACAGATCAGGATTGTCATGTATCAACAACTATGTTCTTACCTTTTCCGTCTCATTCATTATTTCGCTCTTTCCAAAAGCTAGCCCAAAACAAGCTGCCACTTCCGCAAATGTGAGGAGATCCTCCTGCTTCGAAGGTGAACCTTCATTAGACCCTGGCGTGCGAGATGGGTGCTCACCTCGTTCAGTTTCTCCGGCAAGAAGTTATAGAGAATTAAATCCTCGTCCTCCTTGTACTGAATTGAAGTCAGTCATTGGATCCATACTCGCAAATGACGGGCGCTCACATTCTCAGGTAGATCGGGACAGGGCTCGCCAAGCGCAACATAGTTGGCCGACTGATCAAGACCCAAGGTAGGCCTCTTCAGTTGCTCTTCTCGTCCGACATAGGACTGCATACAGCCGTGACGCTCGGCGTAGAGGTCACTGAGGTTAACTCCGAAGACCAGGTCCTGAATTTAGATCAGCTGCCGATAGCATCGTGTCTCTAGCCATGGCCCACCTTCGCAAAGGACCCAAAGGCCACAGGGTGTGAGCTAGGGTCGATTTTCATTGTGTGGTTGATGTATAGCCTTGGGTTCTAGTGGGGTTACCCTCAGTATTGTCTGGTAGTGCTGTTTTATAGGACATGGAGTATCCACTCTTTGCTTTAATAGGTCTGTTGCCTCGTGTCTTCGTGATGTCAACATCTTATAAACATACACAGTGCAGACATACTATATCCTCCCGTCATACAGGGTTGCCGCAAGAAGACAGTCTACCGGGCAGAAAAGCCACCGTCCGTGATCAAGGGTTGCCAATGGACAAGCTCACGAGGAACATACTAATGGAATGGAACATCCGGAACCCTTCGTGATGCGGTGGTAGTACGAGCTTATCGTGCAGCACGACATGTTACAGTACTACGAAGTCACTCCCGCCATGACGCCAGAAGTATTCGACTTAATCAATACTGTCGATTATGCCGACGCAACGTCTTTTCTTGTGTAGCCTCCGGCCACTATCGCCTTATCCGCACAACTATGGGATTGCAATACTCGAGCCGTCTTTTTGCAGTGGGTCTAGTTGTTTACGCTGCCTCATTCATGGCTGCGTAGGTATCACTACAGCAGCTGCGTTATGGGCCGCCACCTTTCTGTGTGACATCGCGGATAATTGATGAACGGGGCTGGAAGCTAGCCTTACTCCGTGTTTCGAACGATATCGATAATTGAACCTGTGGAAGCATGAGTTGCTCTTGAAAGTCCAATGAAAAGGTTTGCCATCCGGCTAAGACACTGATCGGGCAAAGCTCTGGTACGATTCGGGAAGGCTTCGCAAAGAGATTCGCATAGGGTCGGATGGAGGTTTTGTCAGACACGTCGTGGCTATGTTCCTGAACGCAGAAATCTATTGAAACCGTTAGTTTGTACGACTCGAGCTTCTTCGGCCGCATGGAACATATGAAACCCAAATACACGAGCGGCACGCAGGACGCCCACCTTAATCTACACCAGTACCCAAACTTTGTTTATAGCGAGCAATCCGCTTGAGTGCTCATGGACCGACGAATCCATCATACTAATATTCGAAACTCGGAATCGAGAAGTCTGATGTTCCCCAATACTGTATTGCGATCTCCTATTGTTCACGTCTCAGTCCCAGAGCTCAGGAGCTGAGAAAGGATGAAGGACTGTCCCCAATAGCAAGCAAGCGTGAACTGGGGTTACACTATCTGAACATCAAGGACGCTTCTAACCGAGTTAATGGTCTCCAATTACACGCAGGTAGGCCAATATGGCATGGTGTAGTCACCAGAACCATTTACTAATAATCGCCACTAGTAGAAGAGAGTGAAGTCAGCGGATTAACACGCGATGCTTACGCATTTATGCATCTGCTACCACACTACACCGCCGCCGTGTAATCGCAAAGTATGAGCATCTATATTATCCGTGTCGCAGTTCTTGCTCCGCGAGCTGTAGATTGTCATAGAAGAAGCGCATATGCCGAGTCTATTGATATTGCTTAAATTCACAGAAGGGCCCAGCGAGGGTTAGGAGGATAGAGAAATTGAACACATCCAAGGTTGCCGCGAAGTAAGCGCAAGTAAACTGGAGCCATTGTACTCGAATTAGTTTTGGGTGCAGTAATATACAAATATACTGCTCCTACTGTGGCAGACGGTAAGACATTGTCACCCAGTAAGGATTGATTATCACATACCGTTTTTATATCGTTATAACGGCCTCCGCCTCTGTCGATGCAACAAGGAAATTATGTGCTGCGTTAGCTTATAATCCTTCGTGCAGAATAGAAGACATACTATATATGAAGACCTCAAATCACGAAAGAGACTCTGTGGGATAACAACGTCAGGACATGTTGAACAGATTAAGATGTTAGGCTTACTGTTACTATACCGGTTCGGAAGCGTTTGTTGATGTTTACCGCTTCCACTCACCATCTCCACTGATTCTTATGCGGGTACTGTCTCTTGTGGCGAAGAGTGGAAGCGAATGAGCTCATCGCCCTACAAAGCCTACATCGTGGTCTGTGAGAAAGATCCCCGCACGTGGAGGATGCGTGGCAGGGCGGCAATCACAAGCCGTTTTGGGCGAGGAGCATGAACGCTGTGGAACAGGTCGTCTGCGCTTTCTCTCATTTTCATGGGAACGTTCTAAACATACACTGCCTATGGCTCCTCTGCTGCGCATACCAGATACTATTTCCTACATGCTACCCACCTGAGGCCCCAGAAGCTCTTGTGCCAACCCCTCACTCTACCAGTGTCTGAAACATTGCTGAAACGGACTCAATAACCTGGCCGAAACTATGAAGGCTTCATTCTTTATGCAGGTGTTGCTAACGTGCACCCTTTGTACGGCACGTACATTTACGGTGTTGAATGCTTGCCCGTTTACGATATGGTATGATCCTGATCCTTCACGATCACCGTGGTAGTGCTGAACGTTGGACTTTGTATCGGATTCATCGTATTGACAAATGGAAGGCCCGCGGTGAGTCTCAGAAAGGAAGATCAGTGTCAACTGTGCTCAGACGTGAATCTGCATAGATGTTCACCGACCTTTCTGCCGGGACAGCAGTGCCAAATTTTCCTACGGGGTCGGTATCTCCCAGTCTCAAGTCCTATCGAATAGGTTTTACTCATACAATCTAAACCGTAGATGGGAAGCTGCACCCTCCACCTCAGTGACGTTCACGGTTCCCGATAACTGGAAGGCAGGCCGGATATGGGCAAGTACTGTGATTACTCGGATAGCGAATTTGGACTCACGAATGCGTAGGGAAGGCGAGATTGCAACTTCACCACGACTACAGCCGGTCCTACATGCTTGACGGGTTGGTGTAACGGTGGTCTCCTTTGCGATCCGAGTACCGGCACAGTACGTCATACTACTATGCTCGCTCTCAGATAATGTCGCTTACATCTGATTCTCCTGCAAAGGGCGTTCCACCAGCCACTGTCGCAGAGTGGACACTGCAAGGGGACGGGAATCGGGATTTCTATGATGGTACGTCTCAATAAATTCTGTAAATACTTTATTTATAATGTTGCATCTCCAGTATCCCTGGTAGACGGCTATGATCTGCCGATAGCCATCACGAATAACGTCAATTGCCCGATTGCTAGCTGTCCTGTGGACTTAGGCCCCATCTGTAAGTCCGGCCTGAACGTAAGGGGCAATATTAATGGTTGCTCTAGGTCCTCAGCAAATTCAAGGCCCCTTTGATAGCACAGGGTTCCCCGTGGGCTGCAAGTCTGCATGCTTTGCGAACCTTGATGGCGACCCCAGTACGCGATTCATTTGAATACCGTGAAATCCTTCATTGAAACCATACTAGCTGACTCTTCTAACTGCTGTACGGGGAGCCACAGCACCAACGTAACGTGCCCGCCCTCAGGTGTCGAGTTCTACTCGTTCTTCAGTAAGCACCGACTCACCCGCGCTCGAACCCTTACTCACAAGCGCCAAAGAGGGAAATTGTCCCGATGCATATGCATACGCTTTCGACGAGTCATCGGGCACCGCACTGTGGACCTGTGACTCTGGTCTCAATGCGGATTACACTCTGACGTTCTGTCCGTGAGTATCGATCCTTGAGTATTCGCGGCCAAGTTCTGATTGAGTCGTCGTCGTCAGGTCTACAAACGGAACGGTAAACGCAGTCACATCCTCGTCAGTTGCATCAGCTCCACCT
Source organism: Pleurotus ostreatoroseus (assembly GCA_005298045.1). Taxonomy (NCBI): domain Eukaryota; kingdom Fungi; phylum Basidiomycota; class Agaricomycetes; order Agaricales; family Pleurotaceae; genus Pleurotus; species Pleurotus ostreatoroseus. The sequence goes on along the minus strand of SWBT01000443.1, from coordinate 8,824 downwards.
ACGAACTGTGAGCATCCACCCCTCGCTCTGCGGAATATACATTGACTAGTCGTCCGTTCCAAGTAATGCCCTCGGGGTCTGTAACCCCAGGCGCCTCCAACGCAGCCTCTGTGACTTCGAACTCATCTACGACTCCGACTGGAGGCCCTTCCACTGCTCCTGCCACCATTGGATCTTCCAGCTCAGGAGAGATCAACACGCGACCGATGCTTCTTCTCCTTATCACTATATGCACCGTGGTCAGCTCCCTTCTAGTATTCGATGTCTAGGCCGCCAAGTGTCAAAGTGTCATAGGACTTTGTGTACATATTCGTTTGCTTTACACTCCCATGATTATCAGCACGCTTGCCTTCACAGCCCGATTCTTAACGGTTTACGATGAGACGACCATACATATATTAACGGAGCGCCGACAGACTTTCTCAGACTTCTTCAGAAATCCTGTTTCAATGATATGCTACGTTTCTGTGGTCAGTCCTTCCTTCATTTACACTCGTTATCAATGACACCATGTGATTTCATAGGGTCACCCGACGATACGGAAGATGCATATGCTTAATCGATTGCGATTGTGAGGTGGTTCGCGAAGTATGACAGTGGGAATGGGCATGCGTATCTCCCCTAATGCACTCTACGAAGGCTTAAATATCGTAGATGAAGGGCTAAGTGTCTCATTATTGACCCACATCCCACCTATCCCGCGAGATGACAGTGACCTTGGACCGACCCGCTATCCCCCACTACACGCCTGCGCCCGCTACCCAGGAGGATCGTGAGTCCGCTGCTTACTCATCGACGCTTTAGTCTGATCCTCGTCGCTGTAGTTGAGTATGCGGATCTAACGATCTTAGATCTGTCGAAGGCACAGACTCCCGAGGGGCTTGCGCAACTGGCACAGGAAGCCCGTGATGCCTTGCACGACCAAGGTTTCCTGTATATCATCAACCACGGGCTGCCTGCTGAAGATGTGAGTGCCGATCGTCTTCGCCAATAAGCTACGATCTGACATAGGGTTCAGACAGAGCGCATGTTCGACATCGCGGATGCGTCTTTTTCTCAAGTCACGACAGAAGAGAAGCTGAAGTACGGGACCAATCAACTTCATACTGGGTCCTTCCAGGGGTACAAGTTGCGGCAGTACTGGGTTCGTAGATCTCTCTGCCAGTCGTATCGGTAACCTGATATACCTTTGCTGCAGCATATTGATGGTGGGGTCCTAGATCAGAATGAGACCTTCGCCAGTAAGTACAGCCCGCGAAGCGTCGAAGTATGGGCTAACCACGTCTATCAACTCACAGTCAATCGCAACGTCTCGAAGCAAGATCATCCCGAAGCCCTCAGGCCGCTTTTACCGGAGATCACCCGCTTCGCGCAATATAACCATTTCAATGTTTTGCACATAATCTTGAGGTATGTAACTATCTTCATAGATCTTCAATTTAGAGTACTGAAGACCTGACAGGCTTCTTGCCATCGGGATGGAGCTTCCTGAAGACACCTTTGTGAATCAACACAGGTATGACGCAGTAGGAGAAACTTTCGGTAAGTAATGCCATCTTGTCTTGATTATCCAAGCTGAATGATCGTCGTGCCCGCAGTCAGATTCATGAAATAGTAGGCCACTGACCCAATATCAGTCTAAGTCTGACTAATTATCAATGAGTCATATGCGCTCCCAGGAAGAAGAAACGAAGACCAATAACGTCTGGTTGAAGGGACACGCAGGTGTGCAATATGAATCGCGTTGCCCGCAACAGAACCACTGATCTGTCATCTCAGATATTGGCAGTATCACCATCCTCTGGTCCCAGCCTGTCGGTGGGCTTCAGATTTTGTCAAGGGATGGTAAGTGGAGATGGATCCGTCATATCGACAACGCCCTGGTACGCTCGAAGTGTACTTTCCTTGATTTAAGCTCAGATGCCTACCTCCTAGGTTATTAATACGGGCGATGCCATGGAATTCCTCTCCGGAGGATTCTACAAAGCCACGATCCATCGCGTCATCCAACCCCCAGCCGACCAGCGCGGCTACGCTCGCGTTGGAGTGTACTACTTTGCGTTCCCCGATGACGATGTCAGGTTGGTACCGGCTGCCGAGAGTCCAGTGTTGCAGAAAGTCGGTATCCAACGCCGTTTTGAAGACTCGGAAGCACCCACGTCTGCCGCTTGGCGTCAAGCGGTCACTTCGGCCTACGGAAAGACGGACCTGAAGAAGGGCAAGGAAGAGCGCATCGAGGAGGAGTATATCAATGGGGTGCTTGTTAAACATTACAACTAGGTTCTGTGACCTGTTACAAGAAGGAATACTCGGTGTTAACAACTTCACATACGCAAAACATTCGTCCGACCAGATTCTTCCATTCCGACCGAGACTAGCTTGCTAATTGACCGAATGAACCACAATAATGGTTTGGGTAGAGCGGAAGGTACCGCTGCGACGAACTTGAACAGAAACACCAAAATCCTCTCTCTCGTTATGATACCTATGCTCGCGTTGTGGCCCGAAGCGGCTATCCCAGGATGGCTGAAAAGGAGAGAAATCAGAATAGGCCGAATGTATGTCAGTCAGCTGAACGTACAGATATGAGACTCGCGCGTGCTGCAGACTCGTCAATATGTTCACGCAGCTGAGGGCTGTACTGCATATTCGTGCTTGTGCTCCCCCGTCTCGGACCGTCGACACTGGGGATCGTTTCGTGGATTGACGAGGCACTGGAATAAACTGGATATGTGCCTGTTGGTGTTGGCTAAACGCATGGACGTGAGGACCGTGCAGCAGAGTATATATATGCACGCACCTGTGGCTGGTATTGCATGTTCGTATTTGGGTAACTCCATTGTCCCGGACTGTCCACACTACTGGTCGGCCTGTGAATGAGCATCGTAGTAGCTTATCAGTATCGGATTGCATTTGAGCGGTGAATACAGTGATTACAGCATTCACCTCGTGTGTAAAGAGCCATGAACACATTCAGGGAAGGCAGCAGGCGATCCTTCCGGGGTTGGATAATGATGCGGATGCTGGAACTGGTTGTGTGAGAACGTCTGTGGACTGATCGTTGCACAACATACCGGCGTCGGAGGCCTTCTAGGAACCCAGCCATGCTCCTGATACCCGCCAGCGTACGAGCCGGGTGATACAGGAGCATGGCGGGATAACATAGAAGGTGGTCCGTAGCCTGAGTAACTGGATCTTGGGAGAGACATGAGAGGATACGGATGGACGTCTAGAGCGTAGGGAAGGTCGGCTTTATATAAGTTCAGGCCCGGGTCTCGGGGGAAGGGGGGGGGAGGCAGGACCGCCGTGCGCATCAAGCAGTTGGTCTATGCCTGGACATGATGGGGAACCCAGTGGGCTCATCGGTCGCACTACTTAGCAAGAAAATAAGGGGCAGTGACTGGAAACGTCGACTCGTCAGGTCAGGCTAGCAGTCAAGAAGCGTGTAGAATACGATGTGAGAGCCGTTCCATCAAGATATGATGAGAAGTTCTAGGGGGAAGGGGCCCATCGCCACGCTCCTGTTCTAGATAGCGTGGGGTTCGAGGGGAGCCAGAAGAAAATGACTCCCCTGTATGGTAGCCAAAATGCCCGCGCGGGACGCATCTAGGAAGCACAAGTATGCACGGAACATGGCAATGCATTTATGATGGAATAAAAAAAGAGTGCCTCAGGACTGACGCTGAAGGAATACTATCAACTAAGGCAGCTCTGCTGACGACAGTTGCAACGAAGAGCGTGAACAAAGCAACTGGTAAAGAAGAAGATAATCCAGGATCAAATCAAAAAGATTAAGATGGGTATTGTAACATAGTATAACCAGTCCAGGGGACATAAGAGGGTGGTCGTGAGAGGTCCGTCAAAGAAAGAGCCTCTAAACTACCGTCTGCGAAATGAGGTTCTTGCGCGAGCCTGCGATATTACCCTGAGAGGATGATGCGATGGTCGTAATCGTCACTCCGTTTGGACTCTTCAGGGTTGTCGGGATCGCCGGCGGTTTCCGTCGTCTCGGAGGCGGTGCTGGTGCTGACCGTCGCTGTCGAGGAGCAGATGACGCCGGCGCCGACAATGGTGGTGTTGCGGAAAGCAGTGTCTCGCCCGACCGATCGCTAGATGTGGCCGGAGAAACGACCCGGATATCGGGCGACTCTTGCGTGTATGTGGCCGTGTCCTCCAGGATGCGATGTCGCCGCTCATGCACTGAGGCGGCTGGTACATCTGGATCCATAGATCCAACACGGTGGGTTCTCCGTACACCAGTGGGTGAGGTGGCTTCTGCAGCTGCAACCCGCGGGAGACTGGTTGAGCTATCATTGCTACCGGACCGCTGGATCGCTCCGAGTGGAGCGGCTCGGCCCTTCCGGGGCGGCCTCGCGGGCGGTGCTTTGAGATTCTCCACACTCCGGCTCGCCTTCAGCGTCTTCCCTTTAGCTGCCTCCGGCTCAGGAGCTAGTGCCGCTGAAAGCAGGGTGTGACTGCTGCTGGCTGCAGGCATGGAGGCCGCAGAGGTGACGGACTCCAAGCCGGGACTGCCCACTCGGCGCTCGAAGTCGCTCTTCGAAGCCATCTGGACAGGTTTGCGGTACTGGGCGCACCAGTCGCCGCTGAGACAGCGGTGGACAAGCCGCTTGGTGGTGGCGTTGATGTCTCGGATGTTCTCGTGCTCGATCAGTGACTCCAGCATACGGACTATCTGCTGCCGCTTATATGGCATCGAGCGAAGCTGAGTCTTGTTGAGGAGCGGATGGAGAACGCGGAGATACGTATGTCGTAGCTGCGAAGTGTCAAGTAGGAGCCGTTGACATATGAGTACTGTACGCACCGACTCGTTTTCCTCTCCAAGGTCAGTAATTTCCCGGAGGAAAACGTCCACCAAGACCTTCAAATCGTTGTAATAAAAGAACTCTGAGGTACCATCGGTTGTGAAGAGAAGGTATAAAATCTTCAAGACGAGAAGTTGCATGACCAGATCTTCTGGACTTCGCCCTAGAACGGAATGGATGAGTTACAAGTGACATAGAAGTTGCGAACATGCTCACCGGCTCGGTTCAACATGAATATCATATTCTCTCCAAAGGTCATGCTGGAGCCCATACGAGCCATCAAGATGCGGAGAACTCTGTTATACTCTTCTGGTCGTTTGGACACAGGCTTGGCATCTGCAGGTGTGTGAGGTTGTATTGACGCCACCATGAATTGCTCGTTCAATGATATCTGCCCGCCCTACTTGTCAGCTCCGACGCATCGGAGAGCAGTAATTAGACTTACAATGAGTTTTATTACCGAATAGTTGAATGTCTCGTCCGATTGTGTACGTGTCTTCTCAACCAAGTCAAACAGATGCTCTATGAACACGTCGTCGAATATGCCTAGAACGGTCTGAGCACATTATCAGAAGGTCGAAACTTGATAGACGACTTACGAAGGTCGCTCAAAGAAAGCTTCTGCACTCTACAAACTTCATATAAGATGCCAACAGATAACAACCGAAGCCTCGCTTCGATGGGTACGGCAATTCCTCTTAAAGTCATCGTAGGGACGCCGGCACTGCAACCTCCAGGATAGATTTCGTCCATGTCTGGGTCGAGGTCCAAGCGAACATGGTCCATGAGAAGCGGTATGAGAGGCTGCCATTTCTTCTGAGAACGTAAGAACGTAGAATTTCGGCGGCCGTACCCCAAGAGGATGGTGTAGAGGATAAGCTGATAATGGGGATCCGTGCTCTGTGGCGTTTCAGTACATGTTCAACAGGACGACGACCGGACACGCACCGTTTGTGCATCATCGAGTAGAAGATCACACATGCGATCCGAGTGAAAAGCGAACAGCTCCGAAGCTAGTAGGAGGTCGCATGAATGCTGTAATTGAAGGGGGTCCTGTAGGAATTGTTCTGTGCGAGAGGTTAGTGGGCACCAACGGGGCAAAGGCATGTCACACACCATGGTAGCATGCACAGAATGATATATATCTTCGTAGAGTAGAATCTAGCTGTTCGAGTGTAAGGTCGTTTGGAATGTGCAGAATATCTTCAAGCTCTGTGAATACGGGTAAGGGGCCACATCTCGGAATGGAGCGACGGATCATACCTGACCAAAACTGTTGCGCATTCTCAATGATGTAAACTATCCCAAAGACGTCCATTGATCTCGGGATGTGCAAGGGGAAATCAGGTAGCCCCTGGATGATGAGAGTAGTTGAGGGGAGGGCTCTGTCACCGCCCAAGCGCGACCCCGCCCCTCACATTTAGGCGCCGACTTGAAACTCTGGCCGGCACGGCTCGAAAAAGTTCGCGGAGAAATTAGCGACGAAAACCTTTTATTTCCTCCGACGATGCACTGAATCAACGATGCTAACTCTATAAGCTGTGCGGACCTCCGACTTGTATATGAGTATTGCGGAGTGCATCTACTACCAGATCTCACAGTACGTGGCAGTCACCCGGGTGAGAATGCCTGCTAGTCTATTCAGAGTGAATGCTCATGGTCATGCTGCCAGCTCACTGCAACTTGCTTGGGATCCTTGGGGTTATTATAACCTTGCGCAGGTAAAATATTCAACATCCATTGATTCATCGACGAGGATCATATCTTCCGCACGCGGAGATCAGTCCGCCATAAATGTTGCGCCGATCCTTCGCACAGGCACATCGTGATGTTCCTCTGATGCGCCTGTAGCGTGCTACATGCTATAGGTCGCTGCGCACAGTCGAAGAAGCTGGGCAGCTTCCTCTACCTGTAAACAACGATATCTTCTTGAAGAGAACGTAGAAACATCAAGCTGACGTGTGAACGTCGCCGGAAACATACACAAAGGTGGGCAGTAAATCTTCGTTTTCGTCAGAACGTATCCGCTCGCAACCATTGCGCAAGACGACTGATCCATTCACTAGTAGGTACAGGACGGAACGGAACTCGTGACCGATGCTCCTAGGACAACCTGCTGCGACCGTCATTGTGCCATACGATCTCTCAGGCTTCGCGCCTTGAAACGAGACGGCATAGTTCAGACAGAAACGGGAACACAGCCAACTCCGACGCCGCGCTGTGAATACGGCTCAATACTGGGTGCGTTTTGCAAGTGAAATACGATTACTTACGAATACACCTTGGGAGCAGGAAACGGGGCCGGAGGTGCAGGCATCGCCAGACCCGACGCCGATAACATTGATGGAGCTACAGTCGAGTCCGACGAGCCCCGTAATGTCTTTTACGACGACGCCGATGTGCTTCAAGATGGCTCTTCCATCATCCGAGTCGGCCTGAAATTGAACGAAATGAGTACGACGTGTGTGCTAGTGTGTCGTAAGCGTACCGAGAGCGTTTGGTCGCAGCACTGGATGTCATCGCGGGCGGAGACAGCAGGCGTGGCGACCGCAAGAAGAGGGACAGCGAGAACGGTGAATGCAGCGAGGCGAGAGAACATTGTGAAGAATCTGTGAGTGCTCAACGAGGTTGTTGTTGTGCTGAAGATGATCGAGGTTGCTGCCCGCCTTTTATACGCTCTAGGAATAACGTCGGGACCTATTTCCAGTCGCGCATCTTCCAGGATACACAAAATATATCTATTAAACGATTCCTCTTCGACACCTACCGTGAGTACGTTTCACGAGCGGCGACCAATCCTCGTCTGTTTCGCTCGACTCATACTACTAGAAGTAGGTTATATCGGTAACACGAATATATCGGACGCTCTTCTGCGGGGCAAAATCCCGCCGCCATTCGATCTGGACGAGCAGAAAAGCTGGAAAGAGCATTGCCCCATCGCTGCATCTCGAAAATGAGAAGATGGTCACCCAGAGGTTCTTCGCGGGTAGGCTAAATGAAGTTACCACGTCCCAAACTGTTGGAGCAGCGATCGGGATAGAGGCAATCTGACGCGAACTCGAAACGATGCTCTTTGAGCTTCCAGCTGGTGTGATTACTAGGTTCATTAGTAATACTGATTTTGTCATTCCATGACATGAGAATGCCTCATGTAGGGCCGCGTGACCAGCACTGTCAACGGCCTCCACAATACGCACGCTGGGCACTGTTTGTAGAAAGACGTTGGGGAGAGTAGTGCATTGACACTTTACTACTGAACTTTCTTTTGCGGGACCGACAGGCACTATTGCCTTGAATGGTCCCCACTCTACTCTCAGTCTTTCCTCAGATATGTCGTAACAATCTGAGGATAATTCTAGGGAACGACATTGCAGCAATATACAATTCAATGGCTACCTTCTCGTACACTAATTCAATACATCGTCCATGGTAGTCGGGGATACAGGGTCTTTGGCACTGTAGCCCTCATGATGCGCTTTCATTAGAGTCGGTACGGTGCGAGGTTGGACTAGGAATTTTAGATGGCTAGTCTCTTTCGCATGACTCGCTCCAGAGTGCAATAAGTGGTGGATCTATCATGGCCAATTACAGATTTCTTACACACCTTCATAAAACAAGCTCATTTATCAACGACGAATCGACGAGTCGGAGCAAAGAGTGCAGGAACCATATCATAGGAAAGATCGATAAGTCCCTACCAGGCGCGATGCGTTTGACAACCCTGCGCTGCTTCCTCGCTGGAATGCATCCGGGGTAGTGTTCGGGAAGAAACTCGTAGGTAACTTACCGGGTGTTAATTAACCATGTAAATAACTGGTTAATAACGTTTCTTACATCAATCGGGCCGAGCGACATGTAAAATATGTAAAAAACCCAGGACGATACCCAGGGCCTATCGAACAACAAAGACAACAGCCAACGACCTTTAGCGAGGCCACATAGTGGTTCCGCCGATGTCAGACAAGAGCGTTACTCGAGACCCTCGTGCGCAGTGCGCACGA